>JAZHYW010004360.1:117500-314309 GCA_037355805.1 Ixodes ricinus
TCATATGCTTGCAGGGTTGTGAAGTAATTAGTGAAAAAAAAATCCTCAAATATTGTTGAATTTACACTGCATCTTAGAAGTTATGTGCAGTGTTGTTGGAGGCACGGACGCGAGCGTGAAGCTTCAGAAAGCATTTTTCTCGCGCAAGAGCTTATGAAAACCCAGGGTTACACAAAACCACGTTTTCGCGCCTATGACTGACAGTACTGCACGACGTATTTCGAAATAGAGTGTACACACTCCATCTAAAAAAAATGTCTACAGTGCGCTAAAAGGTGTGAACGCTTCAGCCTAGCTACGCCGAATGATTTCGTCTGTGCTACAACTGCATAGAAGCCACTTTCCATTGCCACACACTCATGTCCGTGCATTTCGCAGCACTGCAGGTGTTTCTGAGAATCACTATACACGAGTGCAAGTAGGGAATATGACGCCTGCTAGTCCCTGCTTGTTCGGCCTTACGCCACTTGGGGGAGGGGCGAGGACCGCTCTGCTACAAATATTTAACTCCTCGTGGGAAACGGGTTCTGTACCGAAGGAATGGAAAATTGCTCGGGTTCTACCGATCTTAAAACCTGGAAAATCTCCTTTAGACATTAACTCTTACCGTCCGATAGCATTAACAAGTTGCATAGGCAAAGTAATGGAGCGAATGCTGCTTACCCGTATGGAATGGGATCTAGAAAATAGAGATCTATATCCTTCGTCTATGAATGGATTTCGACGCGGAAGAAGCAGCATCGACAATGTCATTGACTTAGTAACTAGCATTGAACAAATGAAGGTAGTAAATAAAAAAACAACAGCTGTTTTTGTGGACATAAAATCGGCATTTGATTGTGTAGAACACAACGCTATTCTTCAAGATATGAAGGCCATTGGATTTGGAGGACGTGTATACAAATGGATAGCCAATTACCTAAAAGAAAGAGAAGTCTACATATCGACACAGGACGGCAACACCGGTCTTCATCATATCACTAGGGGAGTACCACAAGGAGGCGTCCTCAGCCCCATGCTTTTTAGCATTTCTCTTATAGGTCTCCTGAAAGTTCTCCCAAAAACCGTTCACGTGTCTATATACGCGGATGATATCTGCTTCTGGACTTGCAGTAGATCTCTGTACATCAACAAAACAAGACTACAGAAAGCCATTAACATTACCGCACGGTACCTACACCTCCGAGGTCTGCACATATCACCGGACAAGTCAGCGGCGATGGCATTCACAAAAAAACACACGGACAGATACCCAATTGAAGTAGACGGAAAGGAAATTCCATATGTCACGAAACATACTTTCCTGGGTGTCACTCTCGATAGGCAGCTGACCTGGAGCCCCCATGTAAAACGCCTTAAAAGAAGCTCTCCTCTTTCATCAATATAATCAGGATGATTAGTGGAACCAAATGGGGATGCTCTGTCTCCGCACTCCTTGCCCTTTATAATGCCTTATTTCTCGGACTTCTGCGCTACAGCCTGCCTGTTATGCATAACATCTCACGTACTCTTCTAAAAGAACTCGAGAGCATTCAAGCACAAGCTCTTCGCACATGTTTAGGGCTGCCGAAAGGCACTTCTAATTTGGGATCTCTTGCGGAAGCACACGCGATTTCACCTGCCGTTTTAAGAACGCAAGAAACGTTAAGAGCTCATCTTCGTCACAAATCTCGTACATATAAGCATCAGCTCACAAATATTGTAACAGAGAGACCATCATCTGGCTTTGCACAAGTTATCACACTCTTGGAGGATTACATCCCCACTTCTTTTGAAGCTGCGGTAATTCCAAGCAATCCACCATGGAGGTACCCTCACTTAGAAATCAGAACGAGTATTCCGGGGATCGCTTCGAAGAAAACAATGCCCGCCCCCGTGATTACGCAGACAGTACTGGAATACATAAACCGAACTTATGCCTCATTTAGACATGTCTTCACCGACGGGTCTACAATGTCAGCATCATCAACCCTGGGAGCCTATATTCCTTCTCTGGACTCATGCATACAAGCAAGGTTGAGCCACGTTACGTCGTCAACTGCGTCGGAACTCGCAGCAATTCGAGCAGCTGTTGCACACGTGGGAGCCGAGAGTCCTAGTTTTTGGGCTATCTTTGTGGACTCTAAATCTGCTCTACAGACCCTCTC
Source organism: Ixodes ricinus (assembly GCA_037355805.1). Classification (NCBI taxonomy): domain Eukaryota; kingdom Metazoa; phylum Arthropoda; class Arachnida; order Ixodida; family Ixodidae; genus Ixodes; species Ixodes ricinus. The sequence continues at coordinate 119,648 of JAZHYW010004360.1, forward strand.
TACGATGAAGAAATGTAGCCCTAACTTGCAACTTGCACACGATATTCTCGAAGCAGCTCGCCAAGCTTCATGCAAAGGGCACCAGTTTATTATACAGTGGATTCCTGGTCACTCTGGTATACCCGGAAATGTTATCGCCGACAGAGCCGCTCGAAACGCTCATGAGAGCGCTATTACTGTGTCGATTCCGTTATCTAGGTCAGATGCAAATAACTTGATTAGAGATATTGGCCAAGAAATAGCATCTTCTCTTTGGAGGAATCCTCAACATCATTATTCCTATCTTTACAATATCGATCCCAAACTTAAATTTCGGGCACCACGAGGACTACCAAGGGCAGCCGAGACGGTCCTACATCGCTTGAGACTGAATGTGGCATACACCAACAGCTACCTATATAAAATCAGTAGAGCTGAGTCGTCTGAATGTGCTTCGTGCGGAGTCACACATAACATCGAACATGTATTGTGTGAATGCAAGGACTACAACAGTGAGAGGGAGCTTATAAAGACAGACATGAGGCTACAAAATGAACAAGACGTAAGCATTCGTACTGTTCTTGGTCCATGGATTTCTTCTGCTGAGGGGTATAAAGCTACGAAAGCTCTGCTGAAATTTCTAACAGCTACTCACTTACAGAAGAAACTGTAGGGGAGTAGATGAACAGCAATGGCCAAGGACAATTTCCTGTGAAACATTTTCGTTCGATTTTTTTTTAAGTTTTTTTAGTACTTTGGTTTTGTGTGTTTTCTCCCTCTATCTTTTCCTGTTTACCTTTCTCTCTTCTATTTTTATGATTTTCGCTTCCGTTCATTTCACAATGTAGCAAACCAGCACTAGGCGCTGGTTGACATCATTGTTTAATAAACGCCTACCTCTCTCTGCTTGTTCGAGCCACCACGCGAGATGAATCTACGGACTTCTCCAAGGAACAGCGAAGCCTAAAGCCCTTCTGTACTGGGAAAAGTGGTGCCATTCATTTATTTATTTATTTATTGAAAGTACCCTCAGGGCCCGAAGGCATTACAGAGGGGGAGAGCACGTACATGAAACAAAGATAGTAATATAGTAACAAGTCAACAATATTAAATATACAACAAACAAAGAAAAATACTAATAGGTCATGGGTCACTGCTAAAATAGCTAGTGATGGAATTTCTAAACAGGTTAGTATCAGTTATAGTAGCAATCAAACCGGGGAGGTGGTTCCATTCCTCGGCTGTGCGGGGTAAAAAAGAAGATTGAAATGTTGTGGTAAACGAACTTGGAACTCCAACTTTATGCTGATGGTCAAGACGGGATGAAATGTAAAAGGGGGAGTAATCATCCAATTGCGTAGGAGAGGGTTATGAAAATACATTTTATGAAATAGACATAGGCGTGAAATTTTACGTCGTAAGGAGAGAAGTGGTAAACATAAACTATTTTTCATTGATGTGACACTAGCAGTACGATGGTAGTTGGAAAGAATGAAACGGGCTGACCTATTCTGAATGGATTCCAATGCAGTGGTTAGAGTATCGTGACCGGGATCCCAGATGGAGGCTGCGTGGAAATGCTCGAGACACGTGTGGCGAGCCACTTCTGGGAAGAACATGGCGTCTGAAATCTAGCTCAGTGCTGCGCTGTGCCGCCATTATCTTCCCAAGGGCTGCACGTTGCATGTGCCTCTTGCATCGACGCGCCTTGCGCTACTTTTAAAACATGAAGGGGCTTTAGCGAATCCGTGTTCCGGGGACGACGTGAAGACACTCCGCTCTTTCTTTCTTTGGTTTACATTGTCATTCACGTGTACACGTGCATTGGCATTCACGTGTACACGTGCACTGGCATTCACATGTACACGTGCTAAGTACAAACGTTTTTATTTTTGTTTAGTTTTTATGCTCAAAATGCACCAAGTAAAAATTGAAGCGGGGCCCCCAGCAGGCTCATTTTTCAACAAGCGAAGCCGAAGCTAGAAGCATGCCCTGAACAATTTTTGCACAACACAAATGCACGTGTACGACAGGAAGGCTCCAAAAGTGACGGCGGCTCTCTTTCGTAAGTGTAGCTTCGCCCGTATTTATAGTGAAACATCTGTACAACATCTAAAAGACGCCCGTGGGAATGCGATGCGCACACATCTCAAATGAAACTCCCATGCAAGAGAGTTTCATCGCTATTAAGTTTTTTTTCTAATCTTTAAACAAAACTGTTTTACCGACGGCGAACGTACCGCACCAAATTAACTTGCCAGCGGCTCTGTTCTAAATTTAAGATAATTCGGTAATATGTGCTATCGATACGAACCTCCCAAGTAATTGCTGTAACTGTGCCTTGTTGGAGAGCGCACGAGTGGGAGAGAATAGTCGTTGGCTACGGCGATGCTTCTCTGTCGTAAATGTCCCCGCCCTGCTGGTCAAGCCAATTTCGTGTTCAAGACGGCACCCGTGGGGCCGCAGCCTCAAAAGATGAATCAGATTATGAAATATACTATATCTAAGCGCTTATTCGTATGTATAGCACAATGGTTGCCCGAGAACATGCCCAGAGATGTCGGATATGTTGCTTCGTCGAACACCGCGTTGTGTCTACGATTCTCTGAAGTAAATTGCAGGGTAAATTATCGCTGAAATCTACGCCTAAAATGTGTATACCATTGATAGCGTAACTAACAGGAAAGGGATAAAACAGCCTTCTTGCTCCTCGGACGAAACCAGACTTTGTATAAAATAGATTCTTTATGAGATATCTTTATCACATACAGGGCGTTTGATTTAAATTCGAAGATATCTAACACAAAGGAGAATGCCAGTTACATGTATGGCGTCTTCACTGAGAATCTATCAATCCAGGCGGACAATAGATGGGGCGTTATTATCACGATAAGTTGGATAATGAACTAATATTCTGTTAGTTACTTTTTTCTAAAATTGATTGCTTTGTTGGTCAGGTCGCAATTGCATTTTAAAAAAAAACATTATTAGAGGCTAAATTAATATTAAAAAAAATCTGCGAAAAGACAACGACCGGGAGTCTATCAGTGTTCCCATTTTCGCCGGCTGATTCCGAAACTTGGCGCAGAATGATCGCCAAAAGCGATCATTCTGCGCCAAGAATGATCGCCCGCAATGCTACATGTTCGAGTGACGTACTCACTTCGTGCATCCAACGTTACTAGATTACTCCAGTTGTGGAACTCCAGTGGAAGGGGTACTCCCCCCCTCTCTCACTCACATCAGTCCGCCTCCCGTCGTTTGAAGCGCCATCTAGATTTTCCTTTCAAAATTGCGTGTTCCTTAGAGTACGGTAAAACGCCATCTCGACGATGTGCTTCGAAACATACGTATTCCAAAAAATACACTGCAGTTACCGTAGCAGCCGTCTGGCACGTCGAACGACGGGAGGCGAACCGTTGTGGGGGGGGGGGGTTGACTGCTCGTGCAAGCAGCGTCTATGAGCTGTTCCGTAACTGAGCTAATCTAATAACGTTGCGCGCACCTCGTCATTATCTCGGCAGCATGCCGTCGCTATATCCACCAAGGGCATGCAGCCCGAAACAACTACGTCACTCTTCTACCTGCCATTTTCGTTGTGGGAAGGACATCGCCTCTCTTTCTGTGCCCAATATCGGAACTAGGGTACAAAAACACGAGAACTGAGTGATTAATATCTCGAAGCACTTTAGCTTTTCTCGAAATCTTTAAATTGGCCTAGCCTCTAACATAACATTATTTAAGGCTACAATAGCAACACGAAACATAAAGTCACTAGTTAAAAGGGGAATCAATACATTTTAGTTAATTAACCAACTTACCGTGGCGGTTATCCCTCCATGTAATTTCCGCCGAACCCAACAAATACGCAGTGAATACAGCATCCTTGTGATTATGACCTCTTTAAGAAGCTGTATTCGAACTAAACTAAAAAAACAGACATTCTGTATAAACATTGTAAAGTTGAATGAGGCACAGTGCGCACACGTGTTTATACTTTTTGGACCAAAAAAAAATAAAAAACGAACTGTTAAAAACGACAGTACAAACGGTCGAAACGCTATTGGGTACGCGCATAATAGCATGTTTTCTATTAACGCTGGCTTCCTTGGGCGTTCTTCCATGTTCGCGAGTATTCAGTAGTGACGTCGAAACGCATGTTCTGGACGCTGCTGTGAATCTTCCTTTGGCAAGGAGAAGTGCTTTTCGCGGGCTTACGATTGCATTTTCCCCGCGCTTATAAAAGCTTAGCGCACAATCGACGGACCTTCACTCTGTAACCGCGCCCCAAATGCCTCGGATGTCAACTTCCAGATGTTTCAGCGCCAGCACCGAAGGGGCGTATTCGGGAAAGCTTGGGAAGTAAGTCAAAGGGCCAATTTCGGGCACACTAATTAGCGCGTTTTCGTGGACGTCACGTCGCCTGGTTTACGGGGCAAGAAAGAGGAGGGAGAAGCGGGGCAAGGCTTAGGTAAACACGCCTGTGATTCATGCGCCTTTCGTCGGCTCCCAGATTTGCTTACGCATAATGGGTAGGCAAACCTACAAACCGGAAAAAGGTTAGCGCGTGAATCACTGAGGCGTGTTTATCTAAGCCTTGGCCTACCCTCTCTCTCTCTCTCTCCCCGCGTAAACGAGGTGATGTGACGTTCATGAAAACGCGCCAATCAAAGTGGCGAAATTGGCCCGTTGACTTACTTCTCAAGCTTTTCCGAAGATGACACCGGGAGCCATTACTATATGAAACAAGCTACTCGTGTATTGCCTTCAATTCTAAACAATCGCGGAAAAACAGAAAAAAAATAAAACGGAATAATCCCTTCGCGATCCTGCGCGGTGTGTCGTTCAAACGGTCGCTCTAGCGAGTTCCGAGGCAAGCCGCTGAAAAGCGTTTGAATTGCCTCGCGCTTCCCGCGCCCTGTAAAGCGTGCACCCCCTCGCTACTCCGGTGCGTTTGAAGAAGCCCACCTGTCTGCATGGCAAGCCGCCTCGGCAATTAGGCGAACATCTGCGACCACCCAGATCGCCGACAGCTTTTAACGAGAAGCTCATTTACATCTCCACGGGCAATGTGATGATCCGAACCTGATCAATACCCGGAAATACGCCGCTGAATCTGTACCAGACATTGGAGGGTATATAATAATGCTAACTACTTTGCACCGGAAAAAAAAAATTGGTTTAGGAGTTTAAACAGCAGCCTAAATGTACTGCAGACTCGATATTTTATATGCACAAACTATAGAAAGAAAACCGAGAGGGAAACTATATTTCAAGTTTTTGTTTGGCCGGATGTTCAATCACAACAGTAAAATAGAGTTAAAAGAAAAAACATCAATAAAGCTCATTACAACGGCTTTGATTTTTTTGCCCCACGGGTAATTAAACGATTTTGGAAACCGCATGTTTTGTCTTGATTATTGAACATTGTAAAATATATATAATTTTTCCTCTTTGTCTCACTTTTGTTTCTTCTATATCCTTAGGAATGGAAAATCACTGGAACATCCAGACCTCCATGTGTTGAAATATGTTTCAGCCCCTCCGAATGAAGTGTGTTCTGTTGTTTCTTGTTCATAAGACACAATGTTTCAGTAAGTATATTATATGGTACTTTGTAAAAGGAAGTACAGAAACGTGTAAAATAAAGGCTTACAGAGTGTGTCGTTCACTCCTCTAATGTGTGCCATTTTGAATCTTCATTAAACATCGGTCTTCCCAATTAAATAAAAAAAAAAATGCCATTCAAATACTGAGTATGTAGTGTGTACTACCGGTGCTAATTTGTTTAGATATTGTCACGAATGGACAGGCGAGGAAACAAAAGAATAACTGGAAAACTGAAACGTTTAATGGGGGCGTACTTGTGCCCAGAAATAAAAAAGTAAACAGTAGATAACAGCAGAGCGTCGCGGGCGTCGAAATCGGCGAAAGAGCAGAATCGAACGCTGGGGCAAAACTGAGTTCGGATGGTTACGCGGAGCCCCTTTGTGCACGCGTGGGCTTCTGGAACATTCGGCCTGGAACATTCTAACCTAGAACGAGCAACACGGTTCTCGAAATTACCCGAAATCTAAATTGGAAGAATAAATAAAAGACGCGGCGCTCCCAGGGATCGAACCCTGAGCTTTCTGCGTGGAAGGCACGCGCGATAACCGTTAGGCCACGAGCGCGCTGCCTACTTAGTCAGGTGCGCTCGCGGCATTACTCCCCCTTTAAAAAGTGCATCGTCCCGATGCAGAACAAGGGTAAAACACAAATGCACAACAAGAAATAGCGAGTCGCGAGCCACAGTTCACAGTTCCCAGTTCACTCTTTGACGAGAGTCCAAAGTTCTATCGTTCCTAATACGGCTTGAGCCGGACGACGTGCACCACCTCGGGTCGTGGCTGGCGTCTTGCAGATGGGCGCGTTCCGTCGGGTAGAACTTCGTAGTTCAGATCGCCGAGGCGTCGTATGACCTTGTAGGGTCCGAAATAGCGCTTGAGAAGCTTCTCGCTGAGACCGCGGCGCCGAATCGGTGTCCACACCCATACCCGGTCTCCGGGTTGAAAGTGAACGTCCCGGCGACGAAGGTTATACCGGCGTGCGTCGACTCGCTGTTGGTCTTGAATCTTGATTCTTGCCAGTTGACGAGCTTCCTCGGCGCGTTGAAAGATCAGTTGAGCGTCGTCGTTGCCGTCGTCGGTAGGCATGTGAGGCAGCATGGTGTTGAGCATCGTGGTAACTGTCCGGCCGTGCACCAGTTGGAACGGCGTCATTCCAGTGGTTTCTTGAACCGCTGTGTTATACGCAAACGTAACGTATGGCAACACCTCGTCCCATGTCTTGTGCTCCACGTCGACGTACATGGAGATCATGTCGGCGATGGTCTTGTTGAGTCTCTCCGTCAGCCCGTTGGTCTGCGGGTGGTACGCCGTGGTGCGACGATGACTGGTGTGGCTCCTGGTACGGACATCCGCTCCTGGTACGGACATCCGCGAAATTATCCGGGAGGTCGTCCGGGAGGAACTCAGCAGGTTGCTGCCAGCCTCGAGTCGTCCAGCGGCGCTCCCAGGGATCGAACCCTGAGCTTTCTGCGTGGAAGGCACGCGCGATAACCGTTAGGCCACGAGCGCGCTGCCTACTTAGTCAGCTGCGCTCGCGGCAATATGAGGTTTTTATAGGTGTAAATTTAAACTAAAATTGTATTATGCTTTCGTTTTGTTGTCTTCGTGTGATAACTTTGTGCAATTTTCTAATTTATTTTGTTTGTTGAAAGTTTCATGCCATTGTTTATGTAATAAGCTCTCCTGTAAAGGCCTTAAAAAGAAGGCTGACAGTGTTGATTCATAAGAAAACAAAAACAAAAAGCTAGTAGAAACTAATAGACCTATGCAGCTGTACGACTGTAATATTTATGTTGTGCCAACCTCTGCGAATGTAACGCACTGTTATGTTAAGCGCTTGAAGAAGCTAAGAACGTCTCCAGCATACCTGGCACACTTCCAGTCAATGAAATGCCGTAGATGACTTTGCGGGAACTCGGTACGGTGCGATAGGGTTGTTGAGCCCCAACTGCTTCATTGCGGGGATGCAGAACCTTCGGTCCGCGAGGCAAACTCCAGCTAGCAAGGGGTATTCATCCAGCCTGCTGCTGCCGTCGAAGGAAGACACGAGCGTTAGCAACAAAATGCGGAACTCCATGTTTTCTGCGATCTATCAAAATATTATTAAAGTGTTTTTTTTTTTGTCTTCTGTAACGGTGCCCGTAGTTGTTTACTTTAAAGATTTGTCCATTAAAAGGAAAAACAACGTATTTAGTATTTGAGCATGTGTGAAGGGAGCAAGCAACTCGTTCGAAGTACTGACCGAATTGCATTCACTTTCATAGTTCGGACACGCGAAGCCTTAAATATAACTTTCTCGACGTGTCTCGTGAAATGCGAGAAACGTTTTTCAAATCTCAAGAAAAATGCCCCGTTCCGCACGTTGGTTTTCGGAAGTACGTGCGTTCGGAAGCATGGATTTTCAAAGCAGAGCGTTTCATATTATTAAACTGAAGAATCTCAATGATATGATGCATCTGTTACAAGACAGCTATAGACAGACGTGAAGTCCTTGGTATATCAGCACCAGTTCCCGTCTCTCCTATTAAAGGGGCGATGCAACAATTTTCTGCATGCAATAAATACAGCCCAGAATTATTACCTGATATTTATGAACTACAAAACACATGTTGCATTTATTTTTTTTTTACGCAATGGTGTTCGCAAGAAATATCCGAGAAAAACGAACACCGTTTGCACCCTCAACTCGCAGCCAGAAAAAGCGGCCACGTGATCTGGAGCCAATTATATGCGGCCAATGTTTATCACAGAGCCTCGCGTTCGGGTTGGCCGAGCACAGGGCGCGTGCTGAGTTCCAGGCATTGTTAAGGTTTGGCTATTCCCGTCATCGCAGCGCTTGGGCACGAGCCATTACCCGAATGCATGTCGAGGCATTGATTGTCACGAGCCAAAATCGAATGTCTACGCAGTCTTCGGGTCCACTGTGTGAGCGGCATTTAAATATCGTCACAGCGGGGATCGCCAAGCTTGATGACGCACTCCTGGAGATTGCATTGTTGGCATTGTCCCCACAGCTCCCTCATTCAATGTGTTGTGAAGAAGAGACTGAAAGAAAAGGTCCGATTTCATCCTTAGAGTTCCGCCGCGACGAAAACTCTTCTTTGTCAGCGGCGTTACGTTCGAATATTCTTGGGTCCCACTAGTGCCGGTAAGCTGGTGTAATGTGAGAAACGTTCCTACTCAATGTCGTTGCACAGCCCCTTTAAGCCGCGCGTCATAATGTACAGCCTAGAATTCTCTCTTCCAACTCCAAAAGTTGTACGTGCCTGTCTTAGTGCGCTGAATAGATGACAGTTGCACTTTCCTTTGCTGTCAATTTTATGTACTGCCCTACGAGGGTCTCTGCGCGAAATTAGTTATATTTTATATACATTGATCTAAGAAAACGGTTATCGTCACTTCCAGGGCTACTACGTACTCGCAATAAAAAACGCCGAAAATGCATTACGACTGATGCCCTTCGTTCGAATCTCAAAAGTTTAGATCGAACACAACTATACGTTCCTCGGAGGTTTCGCACTCCTTTAGCCCTTCAAATTGTACGCGTCTACCGCTGACAAGCAAATGGCCATGAATTTGTTTCTGCAATCTTCAGCCCAATCGACACGTTCCTCTTTGTGTCAGGTTATAGTCTCGTTCGCAGCGGGAGTCTCGCGGTTGTGTCGGAACACGCGGAGCAAGTCGGCGATGGGAACGTCGCACACGTTCTCGACTCTTGCGAGACAACTGCAATGAGACCTGCGGGCGCCTGCAGCCCGGAGTTTGGAGCTCTGCTTGGTTTATTTCCTGTACGTATCACCTCGCCCTTTCGGAAATCGAAGCCAACCTTCGTCTTCACTTTTAAGTCGGACCGCAGCCGACGCTACGATCCTACAAACTCAATCAAACGGCGCAGAAAAAAAAAGTGCATCGTCACGGCGCTTGTCGTTTTTGTGCATTTACTATATCACCGGCAAAAGGAATCACACTCACACATACGCACACGCACGCGCACGCACACACACACACAAACGCGCTAGATCCCCGAACGATTGCTGTCCGGGATCGGTTTAGTCGGTAATGGCAAAAACGACAACGACCGCCATGACGCTGCACTTTTGACGCCACTCAGCTGGCTCCATCGGATCGTATAGACCTTTGCAAATTCGCCTTCTGCGCGCTGCCATCTTTGCCTGCTGGGCTGTGGAACGCCTTCCGAGGATGCGCTGCTGCTCTGCTGTGCGGTATATCGGACGCTGCGCATGCGTCCACAGCTCAGTGACTCGGCATTTTTCGCCCAGGTGATAAGCCATGCCGCACATCAGATCAACAGCGCATGCTCAGGAGCAGCCCAGCAGACAAAGGTGGTAGCGCGCAGAAGGCGATGTTTGCGAAGGTCTATAGACCCCTTTCGAAATACTGCCTTTTGTTGGCAGGTCTGGAATCCCTGCACAATTGCGGACAAAAGCATCAACGTCATGGCCCACTGCAAAAACACACACAAAAAAGGTGATGAGCGCAATGACGTTAGACTTTCAATGCTGTTTGATTGGCTCGTAGTCTTGGCCGCGCTCCGCCGTTTGCTACCTTATGGAATGACTTGCACGTACCTCGGTGCAGTTTTCCGCCATTGTGCAGTGGTTACGACTTTCTAATAATCAACACGTGAATTTCGAAAGGGGTCTATACACCAACTTATTGTTTACAAACAAGCCCGCTTTGCCCGCACCAGGTGTGAGCACTGCGCGTGCGCAGAAACCGAATCCGGCAGGAGTTGAAGCGTCTGCGCATGCGCAGTATCGACAGCAGCGACACCGCAGTGGCGTGGCGTCAGTGAGTTGAGTTGGTCTATGGCTTCGGCTGCGGGTGGAATTTAAGCGAAACAGAGTATAGTCGAAACCGTGGCGAAACCATGTGAAAGCGTGATTGGCGGCACTCCTTCGGCTAGACTGCCAGACCTCCCACTGACCTTCAACGTAGATTGTAGATGTTCCTATTAACGGTACACGCTTAATGTATGGTAGCCGAGAGGGCTTTAGAAGCGATGGAAATTCCGGCGGAGCGAGATATGTAAAACATGCGAGCGCATCAATTCCATTAGTTTTACTTTTTTTTATTAGCCTCGCAAGTATATTGAACTACTCGGAGCTAAGTGCCGACAACGGGGGTGAAAAACGATCTACTGATTGCACGTGACGATGTGGATCTCAAGGGGCGTAATATTTGTGAGGGTAGCGAAGAAGAAAGATGATAAACCTTTATTGTCCCAGCACTGTCAGTGGGGTGACGAGCATATCCTCCTAGTCCACTTAGGTCAGCTCCAGTAGTTTAGCTTGTCAAAGTCGTTTCCACGCGTGTGGGGCAACAGCAGTGGCATTCGCTAAAACGTTGTTCGGTGAAACGGTGGGAGAAATGTCCAACCGTCGTAAACGAGTCTTCATCGCTGATTATCGATTGTTTCGCCGAGCTTTCAGACGCGGTTTCCTTTATATTAGAGTCGCCCGAGTTTTCCCAAAGAGCAAGGTGCCGCGAGGCGCGACACGCTCCAAAGAGTCAATCGGAGAGTTCGAATCGCCTGAACCTCTGAGTGGGGATGCTTGGACTTGACGCCTGTGTGCCGATGCGCGAGCCGAGTCGAGCGCCTGCTCGGGCGCCTAGTGGCGCATTGCCGGTGGCAAACAGGTAGAGGCGAGGCCGCGGGGAGACCCCAGGAAGCCCGGCGGTGAGCCCGACCTGCGGAGAGGCCGAGAAACGCAACTCTCGATATCAGCCCAGTGGAATCGGCGGCGTCGGCAGCAGGTGGGTCGGCGAGCGGCAGGTCGATACTGCGGCTGCGCAGAGGAGAGCGCCCCCGGCGGAGCCAGGAGTGCGCGTCCCCGTCAGATGCAGACTCCCAAACGCAGACGGTCTCCCGAAGCAGCCGGCAGCCTTCACCGCAGCTTGCCGCCAAGAGCACGACCGCGCACAGAGGAGCCCCACTGAGTCAGACGGACGGGTCTAGCTTGAGCGCGCCCTTCCACGCGAGCGTCCCCTGCCGTGACCCGAGACCAGAAACCCGGCGAGCGTCCGTTCGTTTTCCCAGACGACCCTTGAAACGTCTCCCCAATCTTCCTTACCTGCACCAACTCACCTCGTGCTGTGTTATCTCTCGTCCGCTAAAGAGCCCGGCAAAAGCAGTATGGCTGAAGGCATCAAGGCAGGCGGCAAGGGCAGTGCCAACTTCATGCGCCAGTTCAGGGACAAGAAGACTAGGGAGCTCAAGAACCTGACGGCCAGCCAGTTCATGGACGTCTGGAGCCACTACGACAAGGACGGTAAGCAGCGCTGCGCGAGGCTACGCGCTCGTCGTCCGCTTCCCGGCCGAATGACTGCTCACGTGCTCAGGACCCTCAGGGGACGCCTGACCACGTCCGCGGTCCAGGAAGCCCCGCGACGACTTGGGCTGCTTTTCTTCGCCAGCCGCGCTCACAGCCCGTCAGTCTCGGCGATCGCGCGACCTGGAGCTCTGCACCGGCCCCGCGTCGCCCTCCTGGCTGACAATCCCTTGCATCCTCGACAGCCCGCCTCTCACGTGCCTCTGCCAAATCGTTCAAGGAGTGCAATGTAAACAAACCTTTAAACTAGTAACCAGGTGCTTGACCGGGAGAAAGGGCCAGACACTCCGCGAATGCAGGTGCAGAATGAAACCAAGGCGTGAAGCAGTAGAGCGACCAACTAAGGGGCTTCGTCAAGGATTGCTTTGAGCTCGCTTCAGTTTTCCATACGGTCATAAGGAATGCTCTTAATTAATGGAGCATTTTAGTGTCGAAGGCAAACCCTGCTACATGTGTGTTCCTGTAGAGGAAAAACAATTTATAAGAACAAACTCGCTCTGTAGATTTCAATCCAGTCGATGAAAATCGGTGGTTGAAAATAAAGTCAAGTTCCTCTGTACAACTTACTATTGAGTTATATTTCCCTTTATCTCCCTCTCTGTCTCTCTCTTCTGTTCTCTGTTTTTGTTAGAGTCGTCATTCTCGGTGTTAAAATGTCCGGTGCCACACATGGAGTTTAAACTACTCCAATGTTGTCGCAGACACTCTGGCACGAGGACGCCAGGAGACACTTTGCGCTACTGCTAAAGTCTACAAGATGCATCCCGCTTGACATTTCAAATTTTGTTTTCCAGAAAATATAATCGATTAACTCTCTCTTTTCACACTAATTTGTGTGACTGCAATGATCTCGGTTTCACCACATCGCACAAATGACTTTCTTGGCCTATATTTGATTCAATGGTTCGCCGCAAAAAGCGCCACGGAGGTGTAAGCGTGTTTTCAAAAAATAACTTCGTATTTCAATACATTTTTATAATGAATTATAAAGCTATAGTTTATTATATTGTTTAGAAGTGAACAAAGTCGCAACTAATCGATAGGCCCAAACATGCCTCGCACGATATTGTTAACGTCGGCCGTTTATGTAGAAAATGGAGCAACCGCGTAGAGAAATAGTCAAACATAATAATTTACTTAACGACAAGACACACGCACGACAAAACTTCCAGCGGGTCGTACTTCAAGTCAGAAAGAGGCCCTAATCCAAACAGGCATGGGTCAATCACGGCGTCACGTGGCGGCGTCACATGACGTGGCGTTTTGTTTTGGTATTAGGATGTTTCTACATCTTGTTAATACTTTGGATACCCTACAAGAAGCTAAAGCGAAGACAAACATATTCGTTATTTAAGAACAATATTACGCTAATTAAGTGCTGCAACAGACCATAGCATGAGACCTCCAAGAGAAGCTCCGCCTCCAGCACGCCCTCGTTGCCTTTTATCGTGCTTTGACTGCGCGTGATCACGAGACACCATAGTGTTATCGATGGTATAAAGATCGCGATGGGGGTCTGGCTTCTACTGCAGACATTATGTGGCGACAAACTATTGTTCCATCTTTTTTTTTTTTATCAAAACACGTTGAAAACGTTAACATGATATAATCCATTCGTTGAACAGCGGACCCAACACAAAAACACTATATACACCGACGACGTTAACCGTTAACATAAAAGGAGGCACTCGACGTCCAGTTTTTGAACTTGAAGCAAAGTGCGCAATTTTGTATCCTCTGACTGTAAAAAATAAAATAAAAATAAAAATATTTGTTTGAAGATTAATGAAGATTGATTCAGGGCGCGCGTGCTTCCAATGGCAACTTTTGATATTTCTTTTAAGCCCATCTGAATCTTATATGTGGAAAGTTGGCTCGCGTATTATCCTTGAGACTTTCGAATTTCTTGCCATGCAAGACCAAGATTAAAAACGCCTGTTAGCCACATTCTTTTGAGTGTGCAAGCGAAAACGAAGTGGTGGACCCATCTTTTTTCTTCTCTTCTTTCTTATTTAATAGAACTCGCGCCTGGTTATCCAAAAAGCAATATCAAGGTGAAGGATATTTTTTCATTGCATAATCAAATTTGCTGGCAGAAAGTTTGCATAATGGGAAGACTTTTTTTTTCTTGTATTCAAAAGTTTTATTTAAACCTGTGTCCTTGTATTTATCGCATTTTCGTTGTATTTGTTGAAGAAAATATACCTGATAAAAGTCACCTCCAAAACGGCATTAAATGTATATAAACTAAATATTTTAATTTGTTACCGCTCGCAAAAAAAAAAAGAGAAAGAAAGAAAACTTGCATATGTTTTAAGGAACATGTGTTCAGATAAAATCCAATAATAAATTTATTTTACAGTACTTTTTCGGTTGACAAGACTTCAAATGGCCTAAAACAGTTTATGACAAACTACAGCAGTCGTCAATTTTGTATTAATCAAGGCAGCGGGTTTATTATAAACCTGCATATACAAGAGGAGTGTCTGAACGTTCCAGAAAGGAACAGTTTAGATGACATTAAGATTGTCACCGTGTATCACTTAATTTCAGCCTGAACATTTGAGTTTATGCGATTATATGTCGCATCTCTCAATTCTTAATTTTGCGGTAGAAAATCTCAAAATATTTTATTCCTCTTCCTACAAACTAAACACTGCCGATCACCTTTACAGCCTATTTCACCCGTGATTTCAAAACAAGCGTCTGAACAATGTCTATTTTAAATTACCGGGTTTTTCAGACTAGAGCCCGGAGACTATTCATGTTTCAAAGTTGATATTCTACGCGATGTGGGCCATCTAAAGGTGCTGACTATACCATATGTTTTTCAAAATCGTTCATTTGTAATGAGGATGTTGCCTTGCACGGTTATCGAGATCAATCTGTTTCGCACCGGGCATTAGCCCACAAGGGAAAACTGAGACTTGGCGTATTGCTTTTGTCCTCGATGCTCCCGCCGATGGCGGGTAAGTCAGGGTGGCACCCTGCACCGAAGCAGACAGTACGGATCAAGCTTGACCTTTGATGGCACAAGCACTAGCTTTTTGCTGTTGTAATATTATTATTACAAGCCCATAAGCGACTGTGGTGTTTTTCTGTTTTTTTTCTTCGGAACAACAGTCTCGATGCCTCCCAAAATGAAGAGCATTCACGCTCATTTTCGTTTCTGCTAAAACATTACGAATTATAAAAACAATGACATCTATTAAGATGACATTTACATTCGTATTGTTTGATTAGTCAGAACAGAGTGCTGTTTTTCCGGGAGCTAACGACATACCATTATTAGCAAGAGCAAAATACGGACGAAGGGTTCGGTCTATACACCAGGTGCAAACTGCCTAAGAAAAAACTATTTCAGTCAAACTTTGCTTCTGTGGAGTATACTATATAAACAACAGGGTATGGACTATAGTCCATAAAATACGATATTTCGTATTCAGTGACATCTAGCGTGCATGTCCCACACTTCCAATACCCTCCCCAGTCATTGACATTTCCGAAAAGCAGAAGCGCCCGCAGAATTGTGTACACAGTTGCACGAACAACACGCGCTTCTCCATCCAACGCAAAATGGGCGAACAGCGGGGGGTAGAAAGGAGACGTAAGACCACGTGCGGCACTCGACGCGAGCCGTGCGCACCGCCCGCCCGCAGACACGCATGGCAACATCTACTATCCCCATACGTCTCACGGGAGCAATCGAAGAGGGGGACTGCAAGGGATGCAGCCTGGTCTCCCGAGGCTCGTTTGGAGTTTCCGCGGGACACAAGGAGTCAGGACGGAAACGTCCTCTCGACGGCCGTTCCGTCCGCCGCATTTCCGAGAGATTTGCTTCAATGGACGCGGCTCAAGCAGGAACGCGCTCCAGCATCTTCGCGTTCACCGTCATCGAAGTTGGCGTCCTGTGTTTCCTGAACAGCGAGGCACACACGCCCAGACATTCACGGCGGTGGACAATGCGCGCAAAACACACTGCTGCAGCGCGGCGCGCTACAGACTGCACGGAGAAGCCAGATTTGGTCATGGTGGTGTAAGCTTACTAATTCCATAGAGTTTTTTTTTAATGTGTCGATTTTGAATTGTGCTCTTTCGCTTACTTAAGGCGGGTCAGCATACTGTAGCAGCAAGACTCGCCGTTTAGCAAAACGAGCAGCAATCACACCGAAGTAACTGACAACGGGAAACTGACTGGAATGACAGACCTGGTTTTGACTCGTAAAAAATAACCAGCGTCGCTGCCCTCGAAGTGTCATGAAGAAAAACGCGCTTCGTCTGCATTCCGTTTTTAAGCATGTGAAAGCTGTGAACAGGGAGCGTAGGTTGGCAAGAAAGTAGTATCGCGGATGTGCTACTGCGGAGGGGCAGCATACGAAAGTATGACCTCCCGCTCACAGCGGTCATCTTCGGCGATCAAATACTTAAGAATACAGAACAGGGCGTTGCAGAACACAATCATCTCATTTTACAGCGTATTTAGTAAAGTCGCAGCTTGACCATTTTTTCTCTTGCCTTAAGTCTTCCTTTCTTTCTCCCGCCCCTTGCGCTTCAATAAAGTTGTGTCGAGCTGAAACATCTGAATGATATAACGCCTGGACTCGTAGACGGTTTGAAAAGTCCCCGTAGAAGAAAAATAACTCGCCTGACAGTACCACAGGCATATGATATTTTGCGGCGCTTCTGTATAAAAAAGGCAAATTTTGAAAACACTCAGTATAAAAATTAAGATGTGGCATCTAGTATCGGTCCCTTCAGAAGGACAATTCGGCCAGTGCAGTACGACAGCAAACCGGGAAAAGGGAGGGGGGGGGAGGATCTTTGGCGCACGTTGCTCTAAAAACTTCTCACCGATAATACGTACGTGTACATGTCCAAACCGACGGGAACGGTAACTCGATCTCATCATGTCTGAAGCTCCACTTGGAGCCTTGCCACGTGCGGCCATGCTGCGGTGCTTGAATTCAACTTGGACAAAAGAAGCAGATATAAATAGGGCGAAGTATGCATTGGACCAACAGTTGTGTGTAAAGCTCTCAAATCAAAACAAAGGTTTACGTTCTTGTTTAGCTAAGACAGAAGCTCTAGCTCCGATGTTTATTCAGTCGATGATTCAAAAATCCGATTTTGCGTCGGTGGTCGCCTTATCGCAAAACAAAAACGCCGTCTTGATAAACAGAGCACGTTGATTTCAAACAATAATTGCAGTGACCCTTGCATAATTTTCAAAAGCATGCTTCCAAAGCTAAATTAAATTTTGGTTAGTGACGAGTTGGGTTCATTCAGGATAAATTTCAGTTTTGCTGAGATTTCTTACGCCACTTTGTTGGGTTTGGCATCATCTTGCCGCACCACAAGTTGGGCGTGAAGCAGCACTTCACACAAAGCTGAAGTGTCCGTTATATTCTCATTAAGACTGATACAAAATGCTAGAGTATCCGATATGTTCAATCGGTTAACAACACTACATTATTGCTTCACAGATGATAGGAGTTTAACCTGTATGAGAGAACAATTTCGAACGTCCAGTGTAGTTCGCCGTCAACGCACACTGCGCAGGGATTTTTTACATTAGGATTTGTATTAACATTAGTACCCAGCGTTCGTACGCAGATTAAACACAATGTATATCTAATAAAAACTAACTACCAACAAGCCTAAACAAAAATGCCCAGCAACTTAACGGACAAGCAGTTTTGCCATACTCAGTAAATCGGTAAAATTTGCCTTCGACCACTTTCTAAGACCTCACACAGAGTCCTGTACTACCTCTAGAGATCTCAATTTTTAAGAGCCGGTAATGAACCACGGGTGCTTGGAAGAGGAGACTGTAACTGAGAATTTTTATAAGGCACTCGATAAAACTCGGGAGGTAAGCCACCCTTGGCGCCTCCAAGTATATGTTCGCTAAGGCCCGGCATTTTCAATCGGAAAATATAACTTGACATTAAATACGGGCGGGCTTATGTTATCCACATTTTCATGGAACTAATTATATCTTCGTCGTAAGTCTTTTTTATGTTGAACGGCACTGAAACTCCACTTTCTACGGGACAAGACACGTTAGCATAGTCCTCTCGTGAGTTTGTACATTTTACATTGTACATTAAGTTTGAGTTATCGAAAAGTGCTTGTTCTATGATTTTTCTTAGTGCTTGCGTCAGTTTTGTTTTGGATGTTGCAGCTCCCATGCCATTCAGAACAATAAATGCGAGCGATTTGATTTTTAACGGGATGAGCAGTCATAGTTACAATATTTTGGGCGTGCAACTCGACAGACCAATTTGGAATTAAAAAACTGCTTGATGTTTCAATAAAAAAAGGTTCGAAAATGCATCACAATGAGCCTTTGCGCACCCGAAACAGCGCTGCGTTAAGCTGAGTATTTAGACTCGCTACATTCTAGATATCACGCAAAGTGGTTTCAGACGAACACACACAAATAAAGAAAAAGGCGAAATCAATCGGTAGGTCTCAAAGGAGCTGCCTCAAACTATCAAGCCTGAGATCTTCAGGATAAACAAGTGCTGCGCACAGACACATGTACTAATAATATCTATATCGTCGAAAAAAAAAAACGTTGCAGCCACAAGTTGTGAAGCTAGATCTATACGTCTAAAAATGCGCCGATTCGTACAGTATCATCAGAAACAGGCCGGGGACTCGATTATTTAATTAGAAATTCTGCTCGTACTCCGTTTGAAAAGTCCTGCGCGAAATCGTGGGAGACAACGGCCGAGCGCGTTAATATATTTATTAAGCTTATGTTGTTACTCAACGCTCTCGCTCTTGGAATATATTGACTATCCCTGACCGATGTCGGGAAACAGCCACCCCGATAAGAAATTTCGTAGTGCTGAATTTGAGGCGTCACCCAAAGAAGCCCAGCAAGTATATATAGACACAAGTGCTGCGACAGCGTTCCGCTGAAACTCGTGTTGAATCGGTGAGAACACATGACCCGGACGAGCGCTGACGCACGAGTCCTTTTCCAGTGTGTGCTCCGCAACGGCCTTCTCTGGCTGATGCCGAAAATCCGAAAATCCAGCCCTACGGCTCCATTTATCTAGTGGCGATTTTTCATCGAGTGTGTCCGCACCTTCTTTCACGGCTTCGTCTTGAGACCGCCAGGCGCTGTGAATATCCCATTCGCTCGAGAAGGCTGGCGAGTTAACCTGCCCCCCCCCCCCCATAGCTTTCTGTTCCGGCCGCTAGGTGCCGTCGATTTCGCGGAAGTCGCCAATGGTTACCGACAGCTTATGAAACGCAGGCCGCGGCGAGTACGGAGCCTCTTATTAACGCTCAGCAGCCAATGAGATTGCTCCATTCTTCTGATAAGAACGCCAAGGAACGAATCACGCAGCAACGAGTGCCAACGCAATAAGTCACGCTCTGCGTTTCTTAAAGAAAAACTTTAAAAAGTTATTGAATTAAGAACAAAACTGTGAAAGTTTTAATGTAGGCATTTTAAAAATCATGACTTTCGATCTTATTAGTAGGAGCGTTGTAGTCACCAATGAAAATTTCGACGTAGCCCCGCCCGTTCCTCGCAGGAGAGCGCGAAAGCGGAGAGCGGAGAAAAAAAAACTAGCAAAAGTGACATCATCGGTGGTGTCAGAGGACCTTTGCTCGCCACTAAGTTGGCTCCGGGATGCTGACGATGACGCCACGACGCCTTAGATGGCAAGCGGCAGAGAGGCATGCCCTGCGGCTACACTGCTGCAATCGCTGCGCGCATTTAATTTTTTTTTCAAAATAAATGCGATTTACGTTTAATTTCGCCCCAGTAAAGCGCGATAACTGAATCCACGGGAGAAAAAAGCTATAGAAGTCCGCTCCTAACTCAGATTTCTTCAAAAGTGCTTCAGCTTCCCATTTTTAATCACGATTTTTCGGGATGACGAAATCCGCTTGCATTTGAGGTGTACCACTGGGCTGTGGTCCGCCTCAAATGCGGCTGCCTCTAAACGCAGTGGTGTGCCTCGAGGCGCACCGGTCTGCGTTTAGAAGATTCGAGACTGCCAGGAGGCAAGAAAAAGCCGCGGCCGACCGGACTTGGCCAGTAATTCCATTACTGAAATGCAATAACTTTTGCGAGAAACTTGCCATTGTAATTGATTACTTCTACCAAAAAGTAAGTATATGCGTTACGCTTTACTTCTAGCTACAATGATTGCGAAAATTGAATTAAAATGACAACTACTTCTTCCATAAATTTGTCACGCTGGAGCTTCGTTCTATAGAGTCACAGACAGGCGAAAATGCACTAAGCGTTTCCCTCACTGCCTTCGTCCAACTCTTAGAACTTTGCAAGCGGCGAGAAAGCGTCATGGCGCCGACCAGTGGCCGCACAGCTGAGCAACTGTCAATACCACAGCACCCGCCGAGGGGCGCAGAAGATGCCCCACTAAGAGTGCCTTTCATTGGCAGGATGGAAAGAAGAACTCAACGTTATTGTGCCATGGGCAAATGAATATCTCATCAGAACTCCGGTAGGTCATTTCCAGGGTAATTAAGGTAATCGAGCTTACATTAGATTATCTTAGTGTCTGCTAACGGAGATCACTTTACTTTTACCTGCTCTGTTAAAAAGAAACACTACATTTATATTGGTGGTATTGCAAAATAATAAAACTGATTCGTATCATAATTCAAACTCAGCTCCCATATCGTACCACTTTTCGAAGTAGGCGAAAGAAAATCACGAAAAACATTGCGTAGCAAATTGCTGCAATGCTATTGTGTTACACGTGAAAGGTTCCGGTATGACACCGGAACGTTATCGAGCCGGGCGCTTACGCTCACGGCGTTCTTCATCAGATAACTTAACACGTGGCATAGAAACTTGATGGCAGTTCCTGGAATGAAGATACTGGTGCTGGTCGGGTTTTAAGGCCTGGCGGTTTTCCAGAACCTCCCATACTTACCGAAATCAACCAATCAGTGCCATTTGGTCGCTTTCTAAAAAAAGTAACTGTAAAGGAATTGAATTACTTTCTGAAAGCAATGCTTAACTGTAATGAATTACATTTTTCTCTAGTAATTCTAATTGTAATGAAATACGTTTGGAACAAAGTAGTTGTAATTGAATTACATTTCCGAAGTAATTTACCCAACTATGCTTTCGACCAGTCACGGGAGTCAATCCCCCCTTCATTGCCGCCGCAGGATGTTCGGTCCCCTTTTTAATTTAGGTGCAGGCACACGTTCGCCTGATTAAAGGTTTATTTTTAGCTTTCACGCTTGTCTACTTTTTTTTTTTTTTTTTTTTACACTCGTGTTCACATATCTTGCACGAAAAATGTTATATTTTTGTTTCGGTATGTGTAGTATCTATTGTACTAACTTTAAAATCACGCGATGTTCAATCTTGTACACTTTAGCCTGCAACGTGAAATTCTTAAAGTAACAAAGTTTCAGGGCGATATTGTTTGTTCATATGTGGATTCTTATCTTTTGCATACAAGAAAAAAAAACAAAAAACTTGTGACCTACTATTGCACATTGAATTAGTATTACTACGATGAAAACACATACTCGACCGGTGAGACTCCGCGGATAATCTGAGGAGCAACACCTGTGGTCGAAAGCTGAAATTACACTGATAGCAACCACCGCATAATATGTCGCCGAATTTCCCTCGGCGTATCGTTACCGACCTGGCTGTTCGAAACTCTTCTTTGTTGTACACACGCGCGATTAGCAGCCGTACACGTTTCCTTCTCTCCAGAGGTGGTTGACAGTAGTGCCAGTCTCGTACACAGCCCTCGCTGTCGATGAGGGCCCGCTGAAACTGTTTTTCGAGCCCTAATTGAACAAAACACGAAAAACAAGAACACACGTTATGCGCCCAATTTGCACCGCTCTTGCCGCCCGGTGACTCCGACGCAAAGTGCAGGCCATCCCGGTTCAGGTGCCAGCAATTTGACGGAGGCTCATTGCCGAGAAGGCGCCGTGTGAACTAAGATTTCGGTTGCACGCCGAAAAAGAGCCCCACCTAAATTAAACCTCGGTCCTTCACTGGGGTGCGCCGGTTCGTTCGTTTGACTCTCAAACTCTTACATTTTATTCTTTTTTTTACCCCGAGCGAATAAATGCTTCGCACAGCGGTCTCGGCGACACATGAGTTGTGCGCAGCGGGAATTTGCCGGCTTAACACCTGCGCGCAGCGCAGTATGTCCGCGTCCTTGCAGACGGCAGCTGTCCTCCACCTCTCCGCTCTCTTTTTTCTCTCTTATCTTTTTATAAACATAATGAGGCAGAACGGCAACAAACCCTCGTTATTAAATTTTGATTCTCACGCGGCGCGTGGCCGGACTTTGAGCGGCCGGCGGACGAGACTCGGTTTCGTGCCGCTGCCCCCGGTGTACGGCGCCGGTCGCGTCTGAGTGGACACACGCGGGGCCCTTCCGACGGTGATGAAGCCTGCTCAACTCGACCGCGGAAATGAATGAATCGTGAGCGTAACTACTTGCGACAGCCTGTTGAACTGCATCGTGAGAAGGCAACGTCCGTGTCCGCCGGCTGTCTGGGACGACAGGGCCACACCTTCATTGATCGTGACGTGGTTGCCTCAACCAACGCCTTCCTTGAGTGCGACGACGACTCTCGGATAAGCTAAATGCAAAGCGAGAAGCTCTCCACGTCGTAATCGCGCGGAGTTGTACACTCGTAGCCTCGAGCCTCCCCTGTTTTCCGTTTGGCCTACACTTTCAGAGGTGGCCGTATTCTTCACGGTGGTCTTCTGCCCTTATGAAGCGTTCCGCGTGTTTTCTTCGAGTAACAGCCAGAAACGTTCCCGAGCTTATATGCTCATCTAAAAAGAAGCCAAGTCTGTTACAGAAACATCGGCCGCCACACTGAGCTTCCCCAAGACGCTACTTTTTCACGTTTCTTCTAGCGGGCCTTGTCATGCACCTTTGCGTACTGTTGGACCGCCCGCAGAAAGTGTTGCCATATTGTTGGAAATTTCACAACATGCAGGGGAGGCTTATAGTCGCTAACTACGAGAAATGAACATATAAACGCCTAATACACTAAAAAAAAAAAAGCCCCTGAGTTTATTTTTCTGCCTCAACACTCGGAGAGCGAATCACCGCAACTTACAGAGCCAGCTCAGCGAATGACGAGGCCGAAACATATGTTTAGACCAAAAGACGCAGTCTGAGTTGTGACATTATAAATAATGCAAAACGTCACCCTTGCATTGCTTAATGTCACAACTCAGACTGCGTTTTTTGGTCTGAACATATGTTTCGCCATCGTCATTCGCTGATATGGCTCCGTAAATTGCGGTGATTGGCTCTTCGGGTGTTGTGCGAGAAGTAGACGCACGGGTTTTTTTAGATTGAGGGGTGAACATATGAACGGCTTGTAGCGTGTATGTGTCCACGACCAAACAAATGTATTTCAGTCGCATGTCGGGACATATAATTATAATGTTTCCATGATCCCACATAATTGCGAGCTCGGCCCTCGGAAAATAAAACAGCTGCGATGAAACGAGGTAGACTGATGCGAATGACGATACTGAAAAATAAGGAAAGATCTAACCCAGAAGATTACACCTGCTCGCAACACTGAGCTTCATGTTTTCAGTATCCCAGTAGAGATTCTTTTTTTTTCCAGTAAAAACGATTGTGTACAAAATCCTTTTTTTTTCCTTTGCGCGAGCATCATTTTAATTATTTCATTCATCGCAATTATCGATATTCAACGCACTTTGTTCGGCAGCAAAAACACACACATAGTTTTTTTTTTGTGTGTGTGTTAATGCATCTCAGCCTTGAACCTCCAAATACTGTATGGAGCCCGGTCTAATAGTGCAGTATAAAAACAACATGAAGCCCAATATAACAAAATATTAAAAAAACATAACTCTGCTTTACAAAAAAAAAATCTGTTTTTGGAGATTGGTGTTGTCCTGTCCTTTTGTTTCCCCAATCTCCATGGTTAAAAAATGTAAAACAAAAAAAACTCGGAGTTTACGTCACAAGCGTAAGCATCGGCGTGGCCTAAAAACAAATTTGACATGCTTACCTGCCAGAACAAACCTTCATAGAGTAAACCACTCTTCATGCTGAGTGCATTTCGAGCGTTAGTAAGTTAGGCAACTAACTGGCCGAGAGAAATTCACCCCACTAATGTGATGTCTGCGTCTCTGTTCTCCTATAAAATACAAGAGTCTACACTAAAAGCATCGCGAGCGCTATGGCGAAGTTTAAAACGAATTGCACCTGACAAATTACGCTTGAGACTATGTGCCAAAATGGCATGCACGCAACTAAAAGTTTTAGGGGCCACAGGAATTATCTTCGGGCGTTGTCTACGGACTGCTGTTCAGAGCTTCGGTGTCCTGACGCCTACGTGTAGCTTCAAACTGACTAATTGTTTGGACACAAAGAGACAGAACCGCGGTTCTAGGTTCTGTCGCCATGGCATATTGGATGAGCTTTTATCAGTTGCTCGTATTGGATGTTTACTACTTCGTCGGTTTTGAATTCCTACAAAGTGTCCACATAGGAGCCTGTATTTTCTAATGGAACGCACCAAAGCACTTCAGTTTCACTTTTTTCTTTTTATTGATACTGTAAACCCTGTCTAAAAACAAATATATATATATATATAAAAAAGAGCAACCAATTATGCCCACATCTTTCACGCATCATATTGCCGCGCGCGCCGCTGGCCAAGTGGGCAGCGCGCGCGTGGCCTAACGGTTATCGCGCCAGCCTCCCACGCGAAAGGCCAGGGTTCGATTCCTGGGAGCGTCGTGTATTTTGTTTATTCCTGCAATTTGGTGTTCCGGAAAATTCGAGAATCCTGTTGCTTGTTCGAGGTCAGAATGTTCTACGCGTCGAACCTTCTACGCCGATTATTCCCGAAGCCCGCGCGTGTACATAAGGGGTTTCGCGTGGCGAGCCAGGGTCAGTTTCGCCCCAGCGTTCGACTCTGCTGTCACGCCGACTTCGACGCCCGCGACGCTCTACTTTATTCTGTTCCCTTTTTATTTTTGGGCACAAGTTCGCCCCATTAAACGTTTAGTTTATTCAGTTATTCACCGCCTCATCACTTGTCCTTCGTGACATTTTGGTGGAGGTGCTGGGTAACGCATGCCCCTGCCGCGTACCCCTCCGACTTCCCGCAGTTCAAGTCCGAGCCCAAGCCCCCAAGAACCGAGTGAAGACCAGCCCGGGATCCGATCAAGCCGCCGGAACCTTGGCCTACCCCCGGAATCAGGACCCTTGCCACCCAGGACCAGGCAGACAGGGAGGACGACGATGGCCAACCAATCGGAGACCCCGGCCGCTCCTGCCGTCGTATACCTGCCCGTCGCACCCCGGAGTCCGACACCTTTCCACGGGGAGATCAACGAGGACGTTGAAGATTGGCTACAGCATTATGAACGAGTGGCCCGCCATAACCAGTGGACACCGGAGCAGTGCCTTCAGAACGTCTACTTCGCTCTGGAAGGCACGGCACGCACCTGGTTCGAGAACCACGAAGCGTCGATTTCGTCGTGGGAAGAATTCCAGGCCGAGCTGCGACGCACCTTTGCCAACCAGCAGCGACGACAGCGTGCCGAAGAACTTCTCCAAGCAAGACACCAAGGGCCAAACGAGAGCGTCACAAGCTTCGTCGAAGACGTTCTCCGCCTCATGAAACGCGCCGACCCAAACGCTCCCGAAGAGAAAAAGTTGCGGGTCCTAATGCGGGGCGTGAAAGAAAACATATTCGGGGGCCTCGTGCGGAGCCCGCCTACCACCGTCGAAGGTTTCATCACTGAGGCCACCAACATCGAACGTGCCCTTCACGCGCGGGCCTCACACTACCAGAGGCATCCCGGCTTCGCTGCACTCTCGCCGTCCAGCTACAGCATCCCGGACATCCGCGACATCATCCGGGACGTCGTCCGTGAGGAAATCAAGAAGCTCCTGCCTGCTACCCACCAGCCTGCTTCGGTGTCAATAGCCGAAGTTGTCCGCGAGGAGGTCCAGCGGGCAATTCAACCGGAGGCTCCTGCCAGCGTAGCAGCACCCGAGGAGCCCACCTTGACCTACGCCGCAGTGACCCGACGGCCACCGCCTCCTCCTCGAGCCTATGTCGCGCCGCCCCGACGTCTGTCTCCTGCACCGCAGCCCGACCGCCGCAGCGAAGACCAGGTCAAGTACGCCGCCCAAGAGCCCCGCGCAGCCCGGAAGACCGACGTGTGGCGAACGCCCGACCGACGCCCTCTGTGCTTCCATTGCGGGGAACCGGACCACACCTACCGCCGATGCCCATACCGACGACTCGGGCTACGCGGATTCCACCCGAACGACCCGCGCCCCCGTCATGGTGAACGCCCTCGGGAGATCGCCGAGTACCTTCGACGACCTCAGTCCCCCGAGCCTGCGACCCGCCGAGAGTTCCGGTCGCCTTCGCCACGACGTTCCGCTTCGCCGATGCACCGACCCCGCCGTGAAAGCCTGTCGCCCCTCGCTCCACGCCGGGGAAACTAGGCGCGGCAACCCCTGGAGGTGGAGTTGCCGAAGACGACCGACGCCAAGATCCTCCACGAACGTCGGAGGGCCCCCACTCGAACGCTACCAGAGACCGGAACGACGCCCCTGCAACGGTGTCCAATAACCTAAACGTTGTCATCGACGGCCACGACGCATCAGCACTCGTGGACACCGGAGCAGATTACTCAGTCTTGAGTGGGAGGCTCTCCCGCCGCCTTCGAAAAGTCACGACGCCGTGGAATGGACCTCAAATACGAACCGCCGGAGGGCACCTCATCACGCCGGTTGGGAGATGCACTGCTCGCGTCGAGATCCATGGTGAGACGTGCCCTGTCAAGTTCGTTGTTCTGCAAGACTGTTCGAGGGACATTATCCTCGGCATGGACTTTCTCTGCGAGTATGGCGCCGTCATCGACCTCGGAGCAAACCGGCTGACGCTACGAAAACCTGCTCCACCACCGGAGGAACCCAAAGCGACGTCATCCGCGGTACGAGTCCTCGCAAACCACGTGAACCTACCACCGCGGTCAAGTGTTTTCGTACCCGTCGGGGTTGATGAGACTTTCTGCGGCGACGTTTTGCTCGAAGGAAGCCTCCAGTTGCTTCTAGGAAGAGGGATCGGCATCGCAAGAGGCGTCGCGGAGCTCCAAGACGGACACGCTGTCGCACTGGTAACGAACTTCCGACAGGAGGCCCAGCACCTTACGAAAGGCACCGCCGTGGGTCACGCCGAGGAACTCCCGGACTCAGCCGCAATCGCAGGAATATCAGAAGACCTCCCTCCGTGGCCACCCAAGACTACGCCGCCTTCGCAGTTTGACATCGACCCCACCCTGCCCACCCCACAACGACGAAAACTCAATGACCTTCTCGCCGAGTTCAATGAGTGCTTCTCCACGTCGTCAAAAGTGCGCCAAACGACCGTTGCGAAACACCGAATCGTCACTGAAGACAACGCGCTTCCTGTTCATCGGTCGCCGTACCGTGTCTCTGTGAAAGAGAGAAGTCATCCAGAAGCAGGTCCAAGAAATGCTCGATGACGACATTGTCCAGCCCTCAAGCAGCCCGTGGGCTTCACCGGTAGTCCTTGTGAAAAAGAAAGACGGGACTCTTCGGTTCTGTGTGGACTATCGTCGACTGAACGCTGTAACAAAAAAGGACGTCTACCCGCTGCCACGCATCGACGACACCCTGGACCGGCTGCGCCACGCCCGATACTTTTCGTCGATGGACCTGAAGAGTGGGTACTGGCAGATCGAGGTCGACGAACGAGATCGTGAAAAGACTGCCTTCGTCACGCCGGACGGGCTGTACGAATTTAAAGTGATGCCGTTCGGACTATGCACAGCACCGGCGACGTTCCAGCGCGTAATGGACACCGTTCTTTCCGGCTTGAAATGGCAAAGTTGTCTCGTCTATCTCGACGACGTCGTGGTATTCGCCAGCGACTTTGACGAGCACCTCAGACGTTTGCGAGCCGTGCTACAGGCTATCCAGAATGCCGGACTGACACTGAAGCCGTCAAAATGTCGGTTCGCTTACGGTGAGCTCAAATTCCTGGGCCATGTCGTGAGTGCTCAAGGTGTAAGTCCTGACCCTGCAAAGACATCCGCTGTCGCCGAGTTTCCGAAGCCATCAGACAAGAAAGCCGTACGAAGATTTCTTGGGCTGTGCGCATACTACAGACGTTTCGTTCGCGATTTCGCCAAAATTTCTTCACCGCTCACGCATCTGACGAAGGACGACGTGAACTTCCAGTGGGGGAGGAGCAAGAACAAGCATTCAACGAACTGAAGGAAAGACTCCAGTCGCCCCCTATCCTCGGACACTTCGATCCGTCAGCGGAAACGGAAGTTCACACAGACGCCAGCGACGCCGGGCTAGGTGCGGTGCTCGTCCAAAGACAAGACGGAGCAGAGAGGGTGATCGCTTACGCAAGCCGGGCACTGTCCAAGGCAGAGAAAAATTACTCAACAACCGACAAGGAATGTCTCGCTGTCATCTGGGCGTTAACCAAGTTCCGTCCATACCTGTACGGGATCCCGTTCCGCGTTGTCACGGACCACCACGCTCTCTGTTGGCTCTCCAACCTCAAGGACCCGTCAGGACGTCTCGCTCGCTGGAGCCTTAGACTGCAAGAATTCGACGTGACCATTGTGCACAAGTCTGGCCGCAAGCATAATGACGCCGATTGTTTGTCAAGGGCCCCAGTCGAATCTCCTCCCGACACCACCGACGACGATGATGACGCCCGTTTCCTTGGAGCAATCACAGATACCGACATGGGAGCACTTCAGCGAGACGACCCCGAACTTCGCTCCGTGATTGACCACCTCGAAGGTCAAGGAAGTTCAGTTCCGCGAGTCTTGGCCCGAGACTTGCCAAGCTTCGTTCTGCGGCGAGGCGTGCTCTTCAAGAAGAACTTCGGAACGAGCAACCCTGCCTGGCTGCTCGTTGTTCCGGCCGGCCTGCGACAAGAAATCTTTCAAGCATGCCATGACGACCCGACGGCTGGACACCTTGGCTACAGCAGGACGCTCGCCCGGATTCGTGAGAAGTATTACTGGCCAAGACTCCCGAAAACAGTCCACCTGTACACACGGTCGTGCCATGAGTGCCAACGACGTAAGAGGCCTCCGACGAAGCCAGCAGGGCTCCTGCAGCCGATACCTGCACCGACTACGCCCTTCCAGCAGGTCGGAATGGATTTACTTGGGCCGTTCCCAACGTCGACGCAAGGAAATCGGTGGATCATCGTCGCGACCGATTATCTTACACGATACGCCGAGACCAAAGCTTTGCCATCGGGAACAGCGGTAGAAGTCGCCAAGTTTTTTGTCGAGTCTATTCTCCTTCGACACGGCGCACCTGAAGTGCTGATCACAGATCGCGGGTCGTCTTTCATGGCACAGCTGACTCAAGAAGTTCTTCGGCTCAGTCATACCAGCCATCGACGAACAACTGCTTATCATCCGCAGACCAACGGGCTAACGGAGCGGCTCAACAAGACGATCGCCGACATGATCTCCATGTACGTCGACGTAGAGCACAAGACATGGGACGAGGTGTTGCCGTACGTCACGTTTGCGTACAACACAGCGGTGCAAGAAACCACGGGAATGACACCGTTCCAACTGGTACACGGCCGGACGGTTACCACAATGCTCGACGCCATGCTGCCTCACGTGCCTGCCGACGATGGCATCGACGATGCTCAACTGATCTCGCAACGCGCCGAAGAAGCTCGCCAACTGGCAAGAATCAAGATTCATGACCAACAGCGAGTCGACGCACGCCGCTATAACCTTCGTCGTCGGGACGTCCACTTTCAACCCGGAGACCAGGTGTGGGTGTGGACACCAATCCGCCGCCGTGGCCTGAGCGAGAAACTCCTAAAGCGCTACTTTGGACCCTACAAAGTGCTTCGTCGACTAGGGGATCTGAACTACGAGGTGATGCCCGACGGAACACGGACTTCATCACGCCGCCCTCCACGACCAGAAGTCGTCCACGTCGTGCGCATGAAGCCGTACTACGCTCGATAGGACTATGAACCTTATGTGTTCCAAATGCCTCTTTAGTTTACTGTTATTTTTGTTTGCTTTGTTTTGTTTTGTGCTGCATCGGGGCGATGCACTTTTTAAAGGGGGAGTAATGCCGCGCGCGCCGCTGGCCAAGTGGGCAGCGCGCGCGTGGCCTAACGGTTATCGCGCCAGCCTCCCACGCGAAAGGCCAGGGTTCGATTCCTGGGAGCGTCGTGTATTTTGTTTATTCCTGCAATTTGGTGTTCCGGAAAATTCGAGAATCCTGTTGCTTGTTCGAGGTCAGAATGTTCTACGCGTCGAACCTTCTACGCCGATTATTCCCGAAGCCCGCGCGTGTACATAAGGGGTTTCGCGTGGCGAGCCAGGGTCAGTTTCGCCCCAGCGTTCGACTCTGCTGTCACGCCGACTTCGACGCCCGCGACGCTCTACTTTATTCTGTTCCCTTTTTATTTTTGGGCACAAGTTCGCCCCATTAAACGTTTAGTTTATTCAGTTATTCACCGCCTCATCACTTGTCCTTCGTGACAATATGTCTAAAGCAAAGCCTCCTTCATTGTCAAAACTTGGCCAATTATGCATGCAATGTCAGAGTGACGCGGATAACGCAGGCAGCGAGCGCCGGAAGCAAACTGGACGAAGAGTAAAGGCGTAGATTGGCTGGCGAAACATTACACATAATACCCCGACGGGAGGGAAGACACACTGCCTCCGGAGACAGTTTTTATGATCCCGTCCTCCGTCGTCTCAGAGTTTTAATTGTAGGCAGTTTCAAAATGCTGAACGTTTACGTCGCGTTGTCTTCTCATATTTTATTTATTTTTTAAGTTTGCACAAAGGAGAAAAGAAGCGACCAGACGAGAGCGTTTTCCGTGTATCGTATCAACAGTATCGCCAACCCTTCTTCCCACGTTTGGACGGGAAAACGTTTCAAATCCACAGCCTGCGCTCGTGTACTTTTCCTCTTCCGTTTTCCTTTCGTGCATTTTTTTTTGCGATTTATGTTTGCTTAGTATTTTCCTGGTTTCTAGTATAAAAGAGACTCGATGTAAACTCACTCACGATAAACTAAACGCCTGCGCGAAACCAAAGTGCATCTTACTTTCATAGTACAGCGTATTAATTTTTCAATGTCATTTCGTCTTGTTTATTTTTTCTTGTGCCACTGCTGTTTGCCTGAGGGGGGGGGGGGGGGGGGCTGGGACTCGTCAAGCTGCATGATGCAGCTTTTTTCCTTGGTCTCCCTCCATCATTTGTTTGATGAAAAAAATAAACATTATTATTATTATTATTATTATTATTATTATTATTATTATTATTATCTTTAGTTAAAACAAAACAAGAATGGCTGCGTGCATTGTCATTCTGCCAAACGCGTTTAAATGCGGTAGCTTTATAGAGTGGGTGGTGCTCTTAGTTTGGGTGGTGCCTAGGGCAGGATGACCTTTAGACTTTCAGTGCCTAGGAGTGGGTGGGGCTTTTAGTTCACCTGGTGCCTAGGGCTGAGCTTCGTATGGAAAAAATTGTCATACCATTCTCTCTGTGACCCTGTGCGCGCTTGCCTTCAGGACGACCCAGATACGAAGCCAATGCGCTGAGTTTTCTGGGTCACCAAGAAAGGGAAGCGCGCTTTCCTATTCGCTCCACTCCTCTTCGTTCCGTGCGTCCTTTCTAGACCACCTGTTTCTGCTCCTCTCTTTCTAGCCCTTTCCATCCCTCTACGCTCCGCGCACTTTCTCACACCATCTGCTTCTGCACCTCCCGTTCCAGCGTGCTTGGCTGGGTCCGTTGCTCAGTCAGCAGCGCACTCGGCTTCCACATCGGTGATCCGGGTTTAGTCCTGGCAACGGTTGCCGATTTTTTTTTCTCGATACTTTAGTGGTTACGGACTGACCGACCTACACATTTCGTGCTTACGGGGCTCCCAAAGTTAATCAACCTGACCCATATAAAAAAAAAAAAAAACGTAGCTCGATAGGATAGTAGACTTCTTATCGACGTTCAGGTTCCGATTTCTGAATGAGAGCAAATACCGTAGGGTTCACGTTCACGCGATTAAATCACCGGTTCCACCTTTTCCCATTCGAGACTAGGCCCTGCGGTTGACACTGGACCGCCACGAATGCAGATTAGGGGTACCTTCGAATAACTAACGAAAATAAGTACACACATAAAAAAAAGAGACGAGCACGTGGATGCTCAATTAACATCAATAGGCTCCTGACGGACTGATCTTTGCCCGTGGCCTCACGTAATGTTTACACCAGCTCGGGCGAACTTGAGCAAGAGGAGATGTCTGCCGCAGCCATCAACCGTCTGGGGGTGGGAAAGGCGGACCAGGAGAGAAACGGAATCTGAAACGTCGGTAAGGAGGAGAAGGAAAATGATCACGGGACGGAGTGACGGAGTCTCAGAGAGATCGGAAAAGGAGCGCAACGATAACAGACGCAAAATTGACCCTCTCCGCGTAAAAGTGAAATTGAGTTGTGTTTGTTTAATAAAGTTTTCAATAAGAGCAAAAGCAACGTTGTGGTTAAATTCACGAACTATGCGCCGGCGGAGGGACTGACCCGTTGGCTTAACGAGCGCGCACTTTTAAGACATGGTGACAGTTCTCGAACATTTCACCGCTACAGGAGAGGCTGATGAAACATAAAAAGTGTTGTGTGGTCGCCAGGGAAATTAGGGCTTTTGCCCTACGCGCCAATGGCGGGCACGCAGTCAACTCGGCTAGGGCCGCACAGCCTTCGCAAAAACATCGCTGTACACACAAATTCTAGATAGTCATGTTTTGAATTGCAATACAATGCAATGGTTTACCTTATTCCTTCCTTTATTTTCGAAATACATATGTATTTTGTCGTTCGCATGTGCGGTAGAACTGTAAAATACGTATACAGAGGTGGAAGAGACAAAATAAAGAAAGTCAACCGTGCTCTTCATCAAATAATGAGTCTGGAATAGCCTGCCGATATACTCCGTTTCACTTTTACTAAAGCCGGGTTCACACTGCTTATAGACGTCATACAAAAGACAGTCTGCATACATGGGCGTACCAACCGGGGGGCAAAGGGGGCGCTTGCCCCCTCAGTTCTCAGAGTGGGGGTCAAGGCATGTGTTTTGCCCCCCCCCCCTGAAACAGCCGCCACTGGGCAGGGCAAACACTAGCCGGCGGCGCCACAGGGATACCAAGGCCACTCCCCCGGCCCTGGGGGGGGGGGGGTTGGTTTGCCTCTCCCTCCCCCACTCAAAGACAAGTTCGTACGCCACTGTCTGCATACATATTCGAACGCGAGTCACCGCGAGATCCGTGCTTCGAATACCACATGGCAATGAGTTCCAGTAGAAAACTTGGCAGGTGGCATTCGAACCAGGGATATTGAGGTGACTCGTGTCTTGCACACTGCCTTTTGTACGATGTATAAGAGCAGTGTGACCCCGGTATAACAGAAACTTGTAGCAGAAGCTACAAGAGTGAGCTCCGGGCTTGCAGCGTCCCCACCAGGCACACGTGCTCATGCAATGCAAGCTTCCTTCAGGCCAACAGGCTCGTGCTTGTAGCTTCGGCTTTGCTCACGCATAAACTGATACAGACTGTATTCGTGCAGATGCTGAATATCACTGCTTTTAACATTTTTTTAAATAAAAATTTGTTAACTCTTTCTCTTTTTCTCTCTCTCTCTTTCTCTTTGTTTCCCTTTCTCTCTCTCATGCCCGTCTTCTACTGTGTATTGAAGAAGGGAAATTGAAAGACAGTAAACAGGATAAATCAAAGGAGGATAGGAGAAATCCTGCATTTTGTAAAGCTTCTAATCAAGAGCAGCAGCCTTCGGGAGTTCGCATGATTTTTGTGGGCATATAGAAAGGTCACCGTAGCTATTTCGCAATTCGCAGAAATAGCTTTCAAAAAAATGTTCTTTGGGATTAAAAAAAAAAAAAATCCACATTGGCACAGGGTATGTTTGAGAGTCTAGAGCGAGGAACCAAATACTTTACTAGGGGGAATACATTCCACTCCTCTCAAATACAATGGCCTCGGCACGGACAGGTTCTCTGGGCTTGGCGAGAGCCATCTATCGTCGAGGAGGTCTCGGCGGTAAATGATTATGATGACGATGGTTGTTCTACATACCAAATTCATTGTTGTGGAAATGCTCGAGACACGTGCCGCGCGCTACTTCTAGTCGTCGCGGCAAATGCATCGACGCTGTGCCGCCATGATCTTCCCAAGGGTTGCACGTTGCGCGTGCCTC
This sequence comes from Ixodes ricinus, assembly GCA_037355805.1. Taxonomy (NCBI): domain Eukaryota; kingdom Metazoa; phylum Arthropoda; class Arachnida; order Ixodida; family Ixodidae; genus Ixodes; species Ixodes ricinus. The sequence goes on from JAZHYW010004360.1 coordinate 153,888, forward strand.
GTGCATCGACGCACCTTGCGCTACTTTTGAAACATGAAGGGAGCTTTAGGTGGAATCGGAGACGACACCGCCACGGCCGCCGCGAACATCCACGTGCACATGCGCGTGGACTGGCGCGGACCTCCACTCCGTCAGGGCTGGATTCGGCGCTGTAAGCGTTCTGTCTAATGCAAATGAGACGGAGTGGAATGTATTCCCCACTGATCTCAATGACAATTGCTGGATCGCGCTTCCCCGCTTGTTCGCTGCAGCGCGAGTGAAGCCACCGGACTTCACTCGCTTGGGATACGATTTGCGGTTTTGCTAGCCTTGAGCAGCGGTTTTCCAGCGTGCGCAGACACGTTTTCTACTCGTTCGTCGTCATTCGCCGAAGAAGTTTTTTAAGACTCTGTGTATTGTTGAGACTTGCCGTTGTGAACACGTGGAAAATTTTACGAAAGTGCAGTGTCGCAGGAAAAAGGCACAACTCGTCGAAAGCAAGGGTCTGGCGGCGTGTTCAAAGCTTCCTTGGCACGCCGAAGTGCCGTGTCTCTGTGCCTTCGCGCGCTTGGATACCGACCAAGAATCGACGCCGTGTGGATGTGTTTTGCGAGTGCAATGTGCGTGAAGACGTATGTGCCTCTGGATCAGCGTCTTACTTTACTCTGACGTCTGTATACTTGCGGCCCTCGCGGTTTAGGAACGAGCTTAATCCAGCGTCTACTAGCGACGGAAGATGGGGGAAGGTACGTCTTTTTTTCGTCCTTAGACGATTTACACAATACCGTGCACAACAGCTCCTCATCACTGATCAGTGCTGGCTCATTATCAACCTACTTAATTGCACTTGACGTTTGAGCGCGGCTCGCCTAATTGTAATTGGTCAACAGATTGCACACGACCATATCGGCCGCGCTTCAAAGATTTTCATTCTCACCGTCTTGTACTTTTGCTTTCGAAAACCCTCCTTGCTCCACAGCGTTGCTCTATTCGTGCTCCCACGTAATCCATTAGAGTAGATTTGGAACATAGCCATGGTCAATAGTACATAAGAACACGTACAGATCTCCCCCTTTTATTGACAGCAACTCACCGGAACAGCTGGACGATCCAGAACTCCGTGGCCGATATATATATATAACATGATCTAAAGGCATCTAGGCGCGACACACGTTCAGAACTTCGGTGCGGCGTCAATTCTTGATCGGTATCCAAGCATGCGAAGGCACAAAGATGCATCACTCGGCGTGCCAAGGAAGCTTTGATCACGCCGCGAGACCGGCGACCCTTGTTTTCAACGAGTTGTACCTTTTGATACGGCTTCACGCACATTGCACTCGCAAAACACATCCACACGGCGTCGATTCTTGGTCGGTATCCAAGCGCGCGAAGGCACAGAGACACGGCACTTCGGCGTGCCAAGGAAGCTTTGAACACGCCGCCAGACCCTTGCTTTCGACGAGTTGTGCCTTTTTCCTGCGACACTGCACTTTCGTAAAATTTTCCACGTGTTCACAACGGCAAGTCTCAACAATACACAGAGTCTTAAAAAACTTCTTCGGCGAATGACGACGAACGAGTAGAAAACGTGTCTGCGCACGCTGGAAAACCGCAGCTCAAGGCTAGCAAAACCGCAAATCGTATCCCAAGCGAGTGAAGTCCGGTGGCTTCACTTGCGGGAGCGGGAAGCGCGATCCAGCAATTGTCATTGAGATCAGTGGTATTCCCCTAGTAAAGTATTTGGAGGAACGGTGACGGCGAGTGAGGATGTTATTTTGTCTAAAAGGCGCAGGTGTTTCGGTGGCGCCCTCCAATGGTTCCCTCTCGTGAGGTGTTTCGGTGGCGCCCTCCAATGGTTCCCTCTCGTGACGTCATAGCCTTGCGAACACGAAGTTCTATGGTGTTTGTAATGAGCACGGTGGAAGCTTGAAATTACTGCGCTATGAAACCAACACTGCGAACACCGTGAAAATTAAAGTTCTTGCATTACTCTTATTTCCGTCAATGAGAAAGTCTTTGCTGGCGTCATAGTCAGCACTCGGCAAATCGTGAAAGGCCGACCACAGCGACGCTTTTGATCGCGCACGTCGCCAATAGGCAACGTCGAGACTTATTCGGTGGGTCAGATCCTCTACTTCTCCACTATCCGTGGAAGTCTTCGAAGTAGTTCGATCGAACTGAACACAGAAAAATTCTGCCGTCTGTGAGGATTGCTTCACAACGATGATGAGATGTCGGAGATGTCATTTTCTATGTTTTGTGCCAGTTTCTTTGTGTCGGATAGGATAAGTAGGGTCAGTGTAAATGGTTCAGCTTTGTGTGTGGGTGTCTTTGTCTGCAATCGCGTTTTTTTATCATTATTATTTACAGTATTGTAAGATAAATTGCATAGCAACAGAGCGACGTTTAAGGATTCGCTGATGGTATCTTACGTAAATTTCTAAGGACCACTTCTGAAGAAGATGAATGTGGTAACGTAGCTCCAGAATCGGAATATAAAGACCTGGCATTTGAAGCTCATAAATTACCAGCTCAATCGTCTTACGAAATGTTGCAAGTTTCACTGCTGTCTACGACGTTGCATGGCTCAATTTTGAATGAGCTGCGACATGGGTTAGTTACAAATCGTAAACTGCAAAAAAAAAAACTCTCTTCAGATGTGGACGTGTAATTTTTAAAGAGAAACTAAAGCGGTTCTGTATTTGTGGGAAAACACTTAAATCATCTTCATTTGACCTCCAGGATCACGAAATACAAAATCACTTTTCTATTTTGAGCACGGAGGCTGAAGAAAAATATTTTCAAAGTACCGTTAAAGCCCCTCCTTCCCTGAGCGTGACGTCATATTAGGAGTTTTCGGAATCTCCGCTCACGCACATCTTCAGCGCCTATCAAAGCTATGCACGCGCATTCTTGCTGGTTTCAAAAGGGTCAGAAGAAGATGTCACGACTGGTGTCAGTGCGGGGGAATATACCTGGCAATCTTGCAATTGCACGCGCTGCCCACACGAGCGACATGCACTTGGCGGCCCAAGGATCCTAGTATGACGCAGGCACGTAGCCAGGATTTTGTTTCGGGGGGGCCCACCCATGACAAAATGCTGTATGAGGGGGAGGGGGGAGAGGAGGTCCCAGCAAAATGGAAGATTTCGGGGGGGGGGGCCCGGGCCCCATAGGCCCCCCCTTCCCTCCTGGCTACGTGCCCGGTATGACGTAACGACTAGTAGGATGTTTTTCCTGTTTTCTTGCGTTTAGTTATATCTACGGGGAAAACGAACGTGATAATCAGTTTCACGGGATGCAAATAATCTAAAATTCACCTTAACTCAACCATTTTCGTCGTTTACCCTGAACTGGGAGTTGTTAAAAGAGCAAAAGTAACAGAAAACAGACTTTGCTCTTCTAAAAAACCCCAGTCTCAGGGTAAACGACGAAATGGTTGACTTCCACCAGCTAGCCTGTACTATGACTCTTTTTACCTCTAACTCGTTTCCTTTTTTTTTTTAAAGAACCTTTAGCTTTTTTTTTTTAAGTATTGTGATTCGTGCGGCAATGTTGGTTGTGTAAAAACAGGTGTGGCCAGATTCGCTTTTCTTACGTGTTCCTGGAACAGTAAACTATAGATGAATTCAAAAACTTTACGAGAAAAACGGCCGGAATGGTCTAATCGGCTAAGCCCGTCGTCCCGGATAGGCGAAGGTTGCGGGTTCGATGCCCGCTCCTGGCCCAATTTTCGCCCAGCTCTCTTTCCCTTTCCCTTCCTCTAATGCAATGAATTCAATATTCACACTCTCCCCTGTTTGTTCCCAATATTACAACGGCTGCACTTGTCAATCTCTCCTCACTCCTAATATACGTACGGCGCAGCCTGTCCACACGGGGACGAGTGGTTCCCTGGATATCTCGGAAGACGGGCCCTTCCCACATTTGCGAGCTGAAATGACGTGCTACGTACGTCACTGCCTCAACTCGGAACTAGCATGGGCCTTAAATCAGCAACGGCTGTAGTCGACTCAGTTAAGCGAATCCAAAACTAACAGTGCACAGAGAGTTGGTCAAAAATTGAGTTTGCGGAAACCAGTGGCCGGGACAGTCTAATTAAGAAAGAAAAAAAAAAAGCCTGGATGGTCTAATTGGTCAAGGCGTCGCCCCGGATAGGCGAAGCTTTAGGGTTCGATCCCCGCTCGCGGCACAATATTTCTACAGCTCTCTTTCCCTTTCCCTTCCCTAACTGTAATGCAATAAATATTATTATTATTACCGTTTGAACTTCGAGGCCGTAATATTAACGAGTAACAATAAGAGAACTTCAAACAATCCTGTTAACGGTAAAATAAGCACCGTCAAAAAACGAAGCTTGTTTGCTTCTTCTGCTTGTCCTTCGTTTTTTTGGCGCTGTTTGTTCAGCCGTTAACATGTACCATCAATTAGAGCTGAATGACACTGTTTCACCTACCCTGAAATCGGCTACGTTTCCCTTTCTAAACTTTGTCGTGTTGTAGTCTGAAAAAAAAAAAAAAAGACTCCGAACTTGCTCTTGTGTACGTAGCAGGACAGTGGAAAATGCGTCACGTTCATACACAAACAACAAATATTAAAACGCACGGGAAAAAAATGCGCTGAAACTTAACATAACGTTTTTAATAGCACTTACATTCCGGAAATGGTGAGCAGCTGAAAATTTTTTAATGTACTTTAAGGAGGCTATGACGCTTTTTTTTTAACTATAAAGTGGTAAAAGCAAGTAGGGGCGTGATAAAAGCAACTGCGCTTTCAGACTGACTGTCTCTTTTAACCCTGTACGTTTTCATTCCACATAGCAGGGCAAAGAACGAACACGACACGTAATAAAGACACAACGCACGGAAGAAAATGTTCACAAAACTGTTTTCCGAGCGATCAAGGTTGCCGCTACTCTACCGTATCAGAAGTACTGGGTGCTCCTTTCATCAAAGAATTTCAATCCTTGAGCCGCCATGTTTTCGCTCAGGAAATTAACTTCTGCACACTCTGCAATCGTGTTTTGACGAGCGCAGTCGCTTAAAGATTTTATAAATACAGTTCTCCAAAACATGTTTATGTTCTGCGTCTTACGTTTATATATACAAAAATAATCGCTTTTGAGAAAAGTCGTCCGAGAAATAACAATGGAAATGGGAGATTCGAGATGAAATCGTTCACAATTTCAAACTCTGCAAATAAATATAGGCAATATGTCGCATACCGAGTCGGCAATATGAACTCAATCAGTTTAGACGCTCGCTTTAATAAATTTAATGGGCCAAAAAATAAATCGCCGCGTAGGGTATTTATTTTTCCCCTCTAACAATTACATTATACAGTTCAGGTGCCAATCCTACAACAGCGTGAAACATTACTACGTTGGCATGTTTTTGCTTTAATAATTTTATCAATTCTATCATATGACAAATACTGTATATGTCAGAAAAGCGACATTTAAACATTTGTACGTACATTTATCTTCATTTTATGCGAGTAAAAAAAACGCACCACGTGGTATTGTTTATTTGTACCTCCATAAGGAGCCTGTTTTGTTGTTCCGTGTTTTCATTTCTAGCGAGAAAAAACATGCGACATACGCATTTTATTCACGAGTATGTGAGAGCAAAACGCAATAGTCGTGTGTGCATCGTCAAGGGCGGGACTCGAAGCACCATTTCGGCGCAGAGTTTCAAAAGCAGCAAGCATAAAAGCAGCACAAAAGGTGATTGTTATCTTCCTACCTCAAATTGCACATGACCCATAAAAGAAAACTGATTGAAAAGTTGATTTACGAAGTTGGTTACTTTGCCAACTTATCGTGAGTTTTTTCTCTCGCTAAATGTCCGCCGGACCCGATAAGTTCTCACTGAAGACGGCATCCACGTAATTCTCATCACCATAAAAAAATTAAAAAAAACATTTTGTATTAATTAAAATTTGAATACCTTACAATTTTTGAAAAGTAAATGGCTGTTCACACCAATACGCATGACGGAACCGCCGTCGGGTGCGCGTCTTTTTGACGGACGGGCTTGACGTTTCTTAGTCGAATCCGACATTATTCAACGGTCAACATGGCGCCCGTTGTGAAGTCCTGTGGACTTCGTCATGACCATTTCAAGGGACAGGCGCACAATTTCCAAAAACTCGGACGCTAAAAGGACGTTTGGAAAAGAGCGAATGCAAACAAAAAACGTACGCAAAAAAAAAAAAAAATAGGTGTACGTACAGCGGATCCATCGCGCGTGTAGACAGCCTTTTTAAACGAATATCAGCATACCAAAGCCCACGTTCCTTAGCAAAACGTGCAGTATATTTAAAATCATGTCACCAGAGCCTTCGCGACGTATAGTAGTACCATTTCAAATTGGGCACGAGAGTTTGTCGCGCCGTGATTGGACGCTTGGATGGGACGAGCTATATTGCAGGCTCGGCCTTTCCTCGGCCCCAAGTCGTTGCTGTGTTCGCTCGGAGGATCCTGCGTAGGTCAAGCTGTAACGTCCCGCGACGCGATGGCCGTTAATGACCGACGAGTCGCGACGTCCGATGTTGACGCAGGCGCCGCTGTGTCTCTCCCGAGGGATCGCGCCAACTAGTGTGGGAGCCGTTTTCGTTCCGGGACCCTTGGTGTGCCTGTTGATCGGCCCCGTGGCCTGCGCTATTGTTCCCGGGCGCTCGTAAAGACCCCACGAGCATGCCGTTTGATGCCTCATTAATTTGTTCTCCACACCTGCGTATCTGGCGAGGGCTTGTTTTCCTGGTGCGTGACTTAAGTTGTCCCCGAAGGACGAGCCGTGGTACGAGGTGAAAAAAAGCAAAATCGAGTAAGACCGAGTCCGGAGTTAAATTTTCTGTGGTAGTAAAAGCTTCGGTTGAGTGTACGCGAACCTTTTTTTCAGGGCGAGGGGGGGGGGGGGGGGGGCGGATTTAGAGCTAGTTTTTGGGGTTATTGAAATCGTCCGGATATGTTAAACTAGAAATCAAGGTTTTATGCGCACATCTCAAGTTCGTAAACGTATACTTTTCCTCGACTTCGAGTCGACGCGTTAAACCCATACTGTGGTATAATACTCAGTTTATGAAGCTCAGCCTCGAACTACAGGGGCATGCCCGATGATTTCGATTAAAGCTTCGAAGAGTTTCAGGTGGTCCAAAGCTGAAAAAGACGCTAATTAATTTTCCGGCAAGTCCTAGTGAAGTAAAGACCACCGTGAATCGTCCCTGTTCCTACCTCGGGTAGTATCCAAGATAACAAGCCCAGTTGACAACATGGTTCTACGCGTACTGAATCGTAATGGCGCATTATGTCGGCATGAGGTTGGTACATTTTCATTCCAAAATCAAAGGGCTGAACCCAAAGCCTGCAGGATTCTTTATGCATTGATTTTTATTCTGTTGTTCCTAAGTGTCGCAACTACTCTGGAGAAGGAATGCCGCTTTGCTCGAAGAAAACAACGCATCTAGAAAACGAATGACCGCACTAATGGCAGACCAGCCTAGACGGCACCTGAACGAAAAATTAGTCAGCCTCACAGAAGACGTAGCACGCATGTCAGATACGAAGCTCCTACAGTCGAGAAAGGCTGAAAATATAGTCCGAGCACAAAGAAATCGAGCAAACGGCCCCAACGGCCATTCTGCACGATGCCAAGAAAAGCCTTGAACAAACAGGAAATGCATAAGCGCACGAGGGACGAGCAGGAGACGGAGCTTACTGGCGGGGATCAGCGGCGGCACCCCATTTTTCTTCGTGACTCTTGGGCTGCGCGGGCACGCAAGTGATCCCGGCTTTGTATGCTAAACAAGAGCGCCCCATCGTCAACGTGCGACCTCCGCTGTTCTCGGAACCGGCGATCTCCGAGAAAATATTGTCCTTTCATTAGAACCAGCTCCTTTCCTTGACGCCGTCATCTAACACGGTGAGAGTCACCGGAGTCTAGCCGTACGAAAGATTCCAAACTCAGTAAGGTCGCAGCTGGTGTCTCTTGGGCCTTCCGCACAACTATAGCTGCGCTGCTAGCGCCTTCCTGTCCATTACTAATTAGCAGAATCGCTCTTTCGCAATCACCTGCTTAACGGTGACGGGTGGACAAGCGATCGGAGCAGCCTGATACGCAATAAATGTTAATGAGAACTCCGCTTTCGAAGCTCTGCGAAGGAAGACCCGGGGGAGGAGGTGGCTGACGACGGTGCCAGCAACGTGGCAGAAACAGGGTGACAGCCAGAGCCTCTAAGCCAAGGCAGCGTCGAGCTATTAGATTAGACTCGTTTTCCTGTCACTCCAAGGAAAATCAATTCCCGCTATATCAAAGTTCTGCATTTCTGCGTCAGTATCTGATCTGTACTGCCGGCATGGAAGATGCCAGCAGAAGGACGTTGTCTGCCAGTTTGGTGTCATCCACCGCCGCATTGGGAGCATCTTTTCCTCGAGGGAAGATGTTTTTCGGTTTAGCGGGAAATCAAGACAACATCCTTTTTCTTTTCATGGTAATATTCGATCGCTTACGCGCAGTACAGATAGATATATTATACATAAAGTTTGAGAGGCTGCGGATCATATTTATTTTACTTTCGCACCTTCAACACGCCCGGACACGCGAAAAGAATAAGAAAACATTGGATAATATGTACATAAAGCTGCCGAAAACACCTACACACACGCACATAACATAAACATATGTAGCCCCCTCCCATTTTTTTACACACAAACGCACACAAACATTACATATTATGAAAAGATAACATTTTATACGGCAATACAAAAAGATAAGAATTTTATTCCTATTCCCACGCCTGAATATGAATTCATTGAAATTTGGCTGTATATATAAATAAAAAGCGAGAAAGAAAATGTAAAGGATATAGTGGAGAGTTTCCCAACATTGAAACGGCGTTTGGCCGCCCATCTTTGCAAAGTTCCTGGATTTCGCAAAGATCCGTATGTGATAGCGGTTGCGAAATGCACGCGATTTCCCGGCTACGCCGAACACTTCTGTGAAGAGAATGGCATATTTAAAGTTCCTGGATAAGGTCCTTAACACGCACACTCACACGCACATACGCACGATAGAAGAAGATCCATTGTATTCCTTGACACTCAGTCGTATAGGTCTCGCTTGTCCTGAAGCCGAGATAGGAAGACCGGGAGGACCACTTGTCAAGTTGACGCGAGGCAGCGCAAAAGGCCAAAAACCGTCTCGTTTCGGGAAGGCTCGCCGGAAGACGACATAGAGGAACGCCATCTGTTTACCCTCTGTTCCTCTTTTCGTCGCCTATTTCCAGCACGATGAGGCGGAAAAAAAAAGGGGGGAGACCCGCTGACATCGCCGAACCAGCCCAATAATGGGTCGCCGATGGAGAGCAAACCGCGCTGCTCTTAGAAGCGCATTCTGGATAGACGTGAGTGCCATTTAGGTCTTCCTTGGAATCACGCCTCCGCAGAAACAATGGAGCCTATTTAGCCCTTCGTCCGATCTATAATTCAGGGCTTTTGGCTTGCCCGTGCTTTCTCGCTCCTACGAGCAATCTCAGAGCGTGTCCGGCCCAACAATGACTCTTTTTTTATTATCCTCATTATTATTATTAGGCCTCCTATTATTCCACGCTTAGCGAAAAGATCGTAGACGAGTGATGTTGCTGACTGCGAAACCGTAGCTGCTAGATGTGGCGCTGCCACTTCGCGGCAATTCTCGCGAATTCAAACCATCGCTTTGAAACGAAACTGTCAGTGCGCTGCTTCTCCCTCTTTTTATTTGTGATGCTTTTGTTTCTTCGTTAGTTTCTATTGGCATAACTCCGCACCTGCATTTCAGATATTCGATCTTTTCTAACCAGTCTGTCTCCATTTACGTTATTATCTCCCTCCTACCTCAGCTTATGTCAGTCCCATAACAGAGAACACATAGTAAGAAATAAAAACAAATGGCGGATATCACAAATGTGTAATCACAATCCCAAACTTAACAATTCAATTATAGTATTGATGCTTTCCAATAATCTTTTTTTTTCACGAACAATCGATACATAGAAACAAATTTCCACTTTTCTTATTTACTTTTTTTTTACTGCTTGCTAAACCAGCGTTATTAATGAATTTTTCCTCTCGTTAGTTCGTTTATTTTCCCCTGTTAGTGACGTTCATGATTGTCTGCATGTCCTTGTCCGTGCGCAGAATTTATTTGCTAAAAAATATCGAATGTACTAAGATAACCCTCCCGTGATAGTGTTCCTTGGGTGATGCAGAATAACCTGAATAAACAAAATTCATAAACAAATACACACAACTACCCGCACCACCACACCATCGTTGCAGGTGACGCATCGCCATGCGCCATCTTGTTCGACACTTGTTGGGAATTACGACTTCGGGTGTATAAATTTTACGAAGATGACAATTTGCTTTCAGCCAAAAACGTTGACATTTTGGTATGCTGGATGGCGCTGATTTGAGAGACGGCTGTTGTTTTTTGCAGTCATCTATCTGTTTTAGGGTGGCGCCAGTTTGTTCTCATAAGAAATAGGGCCGCAAAATTGTTCTCGTAAAATGTTTAAAAAAATTAAACAAAATGGCCCACATTGGTGTTACTGTGACTTCCTGAGAGAGATTGTGACACGCACTTACAGCAAACCCAAAGCACGCGTCTCGATCAAAATTAAGTTATTTTGTGTTGGTCCGTAAATTTTATTGAATGTTCGAGGTTCATGATGCTCGATATGCACCAACTCACCGTTTTTTTTTTAAATTTTGACAGGTTTTTTTAGTTCTTATTTCAATTTAAAAGCAAGAAATATGTTGCAGTAACGAGCTATTGCCAGGCGATGCCTGTGCACTTTCCTCCATACTTAAAAGAAATCAAAGTAGTAAATCAAAATCGAGAGGTTGCTATGCCTGAAATAATCGTGTTGACTAAATTCTACCCCTATATTTAAACCTTGCAAAGTATCGATCAAAATATATTTATCCATGAAAGTGGTCAGTCGGAATTCTGAAAATATATAGGTGATTTTCAGAATTCCGTTTGGCCACTTTCACCGCCGTCCACACTGTCGTGTCAGTGGCAGTACTGAATAAACGGTACGGACAGTGAGTCGTTAGGGACTTTTAGCAAACCGTTACCGTGTTTCCCTTGCACTAGAGCCTTTGAAACATGCTTTTTATAAGCGTGCGCCCGAGTGATACCGTGACCGCGGGGCGCGCCTGCAAAAACATGTTTCAAAAGCTCCGGTATAGTGCGGTACGCGGAACATGGCAACGGTTTGCTAAAAGTCCCTAGTAAGTGCACTCCAACAAATTGGGGGGGGGGGGGGGGGGGGGGGTATGGAATCAAAGAGAGAAGGAGAGAGAGAGAGAGAGACAAGTACAGAGAAAGAGTGGGGCGATTCTCGGGAAATGTGCCGTGTAACTTAGGATGTTCAGTGAAGTGAAAAGAGTTGATGGCGGTCAGGCAAAGAACTTAAAAGAGGCGCACGTGCCCTCTCTTGTCTTGCTTGTTTAACATTTATACATTCTCTTCAAATGCTGATTGAACACATTTCGTCAGGGCAGTATTCTGGCTCAGCTATCTGTGTACCGACGAAGACGATTCGATGAGCGTGGCACCACCGCTTAGCCTTCGTTTTTCCGAAAAGCGACTATTGGACGTCCAAATCCAGCACTGCACGAACAAAGTGGGGCGTCATTTTCCATTTTCTCGCAGCTTCTAAGATGCGCCAGTCGCCCTTCGTGACGCCAACATTATCGAAGGATTCTATTTCTACACACTAATCGAAATCTCGGGCAACAAGAAGCCTTGACCCGTGGCGGCAAATGATCCTCGTCGCTGCAGTTCGTCTGTAGAGACGCTACGGCGAGAGTCGGGCCCCTCGACAACACTCTGTGTTATATCACGTACACACACGCTCTGTATCGACGCCAGAAGCGAGATGGCGGAGGCCGCAGAACAATTAGTGGCACGATACTAATGCGCGTCACTGTTTTTGTCCACTGGGCCTCGAAGGATCCTACGACCGGCATTGATAAAAATCAAAATAAAATGCCCGAAATAATAAAAAAATTAAAACGCGTTCGTGTAAATACGATTGCACAGCGTCAATGCATCTGTACTTACCGATCGAAGCAGACTGCACAACGTCAATGCATCTGTACTTACCGATCGCTTCCTCTATTATTATAAACTGATGAGAGATTGGGTAGATATAGGAATATTAAATGCACATTTGAGGCAAAAGAGCGTTCAGAGATTTGAAAACAAAAAAACTGTAATTAATACTTTGTATACAAACAGAATTAACTAATTTATAAAAAAAAATTCAGACATTTAATCAATACATTTGATCTTTTAAAGTGGAAAACAGCTATAGAGGAGTGATACCATGTGCTGTGCAAAACCGACAAAGCACGGCGACACATGCCTAGTAACGTAGCAGTATTACGTCTCGGAAGTAAGGAGAGAACATGAAGGACAAATCATCCCACTTTTATTAACGTGAAACGTTCTTTGAGCTTGGTGTTCGGCATTTCGTGAAGCCCAAAAATGAAGCCTGGATAAAAGCGTGGCCGCGAGGCTCGACACTGATTGGTTGATGGGTGGGAGAGGAGGAGTGAGGTGCTGGACGCTGATCGGTTAACGGGGAGATCATGTGGCCAGAGGGGTAGGCGAGGAGGAGCTCGACCAGCTGTCGCCACCTGTGCGCGCTGAGGGAGAGGAGCTCGAAAGTTTGGAAGACACTGGAAGGTCGTCAGGTTTATCAGCCCGATTAGCGGTAGTATCGCTTCATTCTAGGAACAACTATCAAGTGTACACATGGTAGGCGTTAACTATATGACAAAGAGCGTCGTGAATGTAGGCGTCTGGCGTCCGTAAACTCACACGATCGTTAAACGTTTGGGATGCTAAACGTTTCATGTATGCAACTCAATTGTCTAGCAATTTTCCATAAAATTTTCAGCGCTAATTACTTGAAAATCATAAAACGTTTCCCCAATTACTTTTCCCACTGATAAAATTAAATTTAGGGGTGCACACTGCCGGACCCCACAAAACCCAAAGAGTGACAAGACGTAAAGCGATGCTTACGTGCGTATGAGACTGGCCATAGCTTTCTTCCGAGCGCAAAATCTTTGGAAGCTTTTTTGACATCTGAAATGCTTGCTTTAAATTGTGAAAGCCCGGCTGCAGTCCGGAGGCAGACACGCAGGCGAGTCAACGCTGCTCGAAAGGTTACGACACGTTCTCAAAGTGACGTTGTTATTGCTTTGTGGTGCGAATCATGAACAGTATCGGGCATTAAGAAATCATCGACAGAAGCTTGAAGGGACTGAAAGCTTTCTCGTTCGATCCCTTCTAGGGACATAGCGGCAACCGAAAGTGCCCTCCCCTCCCCACACTTCAGTGGTAGAAATGTCATTGTTCCATTAGAGTCGCCCTTATCTACGGCTATTTCAAATTGTATTTTTACACACAATATGTATAAGGCTAAGGTTTCCTAAAAGTTAAAAAAAGTGTAAAGTAAGTGTAGTAACTGAAGTGTAACGCAGAATTGTAAGAGAAGTGCAACAAGTGTAAGGCGATTTCCCGCTATAAATTTACCGGGGAAAATTAATGGGTGAATAATGGCCATGTGGCCATGTGACCAAAGCACGTGGTATATAGACGTGAACCATCAGCGGACGGCGCTCACGTGACGACATCAGCGTGACGGTCGTCATCTAAAACCATGACGCCACGTGAAACAATCACAACACGTGACTGTGACATCACATGAAGCTGTGGCGTCACGTGACACCATAAGATGGCATCGTGATGTCACGTGACGTCATGGTGTCACGTGAGGTCACGTGACCCCTGTCACATAACTTTTGACGTTGCGATGTCCCGCGACACCGTGCAATACTTCTAGGTAGCCTCCTGGATTCAGCAATAACGCCTCGTAGATGTCACGCGCAGCTCAAAACAGGCCGCAAATTCTGTCTCTCAACCTTATCGAAAACGATTAGAATGCCCAGATTCGTTTTATCGTACCAAAAAATGCAATGGTGCCTGGTTGGTCGCTCTGACTGGGGTCTAATCGTGTACTGATTACTTCGAAGAAAACTCACATTTAAGTATTTGTGTTATTCTGGCACATTAATATATCCGAAAACATGTATTTTAAATGTAATATAAGCCATCTGAATCACCATATTTAATACAATTAAATGCGGGAGATTCTGAACACTGCAGTCGTTACTTGGCTCTAAGTGGCAAAAGAGGCTAGAGCCGAGACAAGTAGAAGCCAATTTTCCAGAGTTAAAGCAGCCTTTTGGCGGACTCCACATTATGACTATACGCAAAGCGATGAGCCTGCGGAGCCGTTATGACTTTGTAAATACAGCAAAGTAATAAAAAACGTACTGGACCTGTGAAAACAGTACCGGATTTAGGATGCGGTGACCTGCCATGGACCATCTGTAACCAAGAGGACAAGGATCCAGGGAAGAAGATGCATTAGTGAAAATACACATGCATGCCCGCATACAAGAAATCGGTGACCCGATCGCCCCTTGAAGCCCCTCCTCGTGAAAAAAAAATGATAAGGTTAAGTAGAAGACAGACGTGATTTGCATATTCAAGCTCGCAGTTTTGGGTCCGGAATATAAAGAGCTCGCGCGCAGCTTCCCAATCTGACGATTCAGCCATACCGATCCGAGCTACACTCCCGCCAGAACCCATGCTAATGCATCCGAGCAGATCAAAGGCACGGGTCCATAGACCGATTCCCGTGTTGAAACGAAACCGGACTCCTTAGGTGGAGAAACGCTCGCTGCGCGCGAAGCTTGTTGAGAGCGTCGCCTCACGCACGTTTGGCGAGCGGCGGAAATCGATACTGTATACATTGGAGGGGGTTGTTCTAAGAAGCGGGGCCGGCATCTTCCAGCAAGCCTCCTTCGCGGGCAGGCCTTTCCTCCGTCCCTCGCAGTTTTCAGCGGGCCCTCCAAGCAGCGGCGGGATCAAATTCGGCGCCGTGCAACCGGCCCGTTTTGAACGCCGTATAAAGCTGGTTCCTGCGGGGGCGCGGTGCTGCCCACCCGCGAATTTTCTCGCGCTCCTTTTTCTTTTTCGCGTAAACAGGGCACGAATATGATGCCTGCCAGAGGAGCGTTACAGATCCAGGCACGCAGACGGGGGCTGACCTTGCGCCGGGCAGACGGGCCCGAGCGCTCTCTGTAAACGCGCTGGGAGAAGCTTCAGGTGAAGCGCGCCTCCTTGCCTGTTTTCGGGAACCCACCAAGCTGCTGTTTGTGCAGGCGCTCCCCACGGCGTATTCCTGGAAGGCGATCGTTTTTTCTTTTTTTACGTTGGCCAATTAATAACCGGAGTCCCTGAACGTGCTTTGCTTAGCCACTCAAGTGCGGCAGTGCGGCAGATCTGCTCTACAAATAGCGACCGTTCTGCTTTTCGAGCACCAGGCAAGAGTATTAAGTCGAAGACCCCCCCCCCGTGTCCGTACACGCTCGCCTCTATGGCCCCCTCTGTTCTCGTCACGTTCCAGCATAGTTGCGTATATTACTTCAAAATTTTCAATTCAATTACAATTACAACTGCGTTGATTAAAAAGTAGCTAATTACAATTAAAATTACTAGCGCAAAAAGTGATTAATTACAATTACTTCCCAATTACTTTCTTTGGTCGTCAATTATGTTATCGTGGCCGTTTTCCGCACTGAGATGTGTTGGATCATTCCTCGTGTGATCGGTCAGTATCCATTTACGACATCTGATATTCGTTATTTTTTGTGTTTTTCTTTAAGCTGCGTCAGTTATGGTGTGATATGGGAGCTCTGTTCCGGTCATGATACGAATCAGTTTGATTATTCTTCAACACCACCAAGACTTTTGGCGTTCTTTCTACCGGAACAGTTCAAAGTAAAGTGATCTCTATACGTAGGCACTAAACTTCTCTAAAGGTGACTCAAATTTTAATAACTCTGGAAATAACCGACATCAGTCGAGATGATGTGCCCATAACTATCATATTTTGTTTTATTATGTTTTCTATTCTGACAACTGAAGGCACTCTCGCTTTACGTGGGGCATCTTTTGTGGCCTTCTGTAGATGCTGTGGTTTGGACAGCTGCTGAGCTATGTCTTACGTCCATGATCTACGCTGTATGAGCGCTTTCAAACTTCCGAGAGTTGACAAAAAAAGTAATAAGGCAGTCGTTCGGTTTATGTACATAAAGCGACAATTTTAGTGCGAACAAGTGGTCGCCTACTGTTTCGATTGTTTCATCCTAAAATTGAAAAATGTTTCGTGGACATTAACCGGCGAAAGTTGGCATCCGCAATTACGCTGTCGAAATAAAATCCGAAAGAGCATTAATGCCTTGTTCGCGCTAACAGTGTACTAGAGCGTCACAAAATCAAAACAATGCACGTTGAACTGTAATTCAAAATTTGCAATTATTGAAGTTTACAAAAAGTTACCTTTCACAAGAAGTAATAAATTACAGCTACATATTAGTAAAAACATGTAATTCTACTTCAAATACTCTAGTTGAATTTCTACACAAACAAAAATGTATGGCAAGTCGCTAGGCACTTAGGTTGCATACGTGAAACATTCTAGCACCACAAACGTTGCTATCATCGTTTAGCAGCTCATCTAGCCAATTCAGTCAGACGCCAGCGTTCACGGCGCTCTTCATCGGGTAATTTAACGCGTGAGCCTTCTAACGCACTCCTCCTCTCCCTCCTCGGCTACCACTCCTCCTCACTCCACCCCTGGTCACATTACCTCCTCGTTTACCAATCAGAGTCGAGCACCTCCTCCTCCTCTCCCACCCATCAACCAATCAGTGTCGAACCTCACGGCCACGCTTTTATCCAGGCTTCATTTTTGGGCTTCACGAAATGCCGAACACCTAGCCAAAGAACGGTTCACGTTAAATATGTGCTCCAGACAGCAGCCATCGCGTGGACTTCCCTACGGTCCCTCCATACTGGTCGTGTCTCTCAGTCCAACGCGCTGGGCTGGAAGAAAGGGGGGGGGGGGGTGCAGATGCAATTTATTAACAAAGTGAACAGTCCTTAATTGAACATCCGTAGGACCGTAGCACACGATCAGAGGAGATTTACTAGATTGCTCAGGAAGGCAAATATGAAGAGATCACAGCTCGATTGTACACTGAAACGAGGATATGTCTTGTGTAAAAATAGCGTCACCATAACGCTGTCAAAGCCTGTCACACTAATGTGCAGATAATTTTAAGCTAAAATAAAAATGCCTTAGTAAATACGGAAGTCCGGTTTTCACGAATGTAGCAATTCAGTGTTTCTATCGCTGAGAAAGTTCCACGCCTCTTTTTTCTTTCACTTTATTGTTCTGTAGCATTCAATTCTTTAAAAGCAATCTTAGGCAATACAATTTTTTTCCCGAAAACAAGTTGATGGTGAATATTGGGCCTTGTTAGTGTGATCAGTTTAAAAGGTATTTTACACTCTAGAATGCCTGCGCGTCTACTTACCCGCCAAATATTAAAAGAGCCAATCTCTGCGATCTACGAAATCAGCTTACCGAGTGGTGAGGCAGAACATCTCTTTAGACCTCAAAATGAAGTCTGCGCTGTGGCATTACGCAATGCAAGCACGACGCTTTGCATTGCGTAATACCATAGCGCAGACTTCATTTGAGGTCTAAACAGATGTTTAACCTCATCATTCGCTGAGCTGTTTTACGTTTTACGAGTGTTTACGTTTTACGAGTGTTTTACGGGTAAGTAGACGCTCAGGCATTTCTTAGAGTGTAGATAGTCGCGTATCGGATCGTAGATAGAACGCGAGTTATTCATATCAAGCATGTGGAAGCTTATTTTGAAGGGAGAGTTTTGTCATTCAGCAAGCTGATATATATGAAAAAAAAATTAACTAAGCACTAAACACATGCCTAGATTCGGAACAATCACATTGCAAATAAAAGGCAGTATTTCCTAGTTTGTGTCTGCGTAGCCTAAATTAATTCCTTGTTTTTAAAACGGCGCGACTCCATGATTATTGGATAATTTATAGCTTTCCTGGATAACAGAAGTTTTCCTTTTCACCATTGATGCAGCTTGAAACAGTTTTAGTAGGACAATGCAATAAATAAGATATCACTCTAAAAAAAAGCCCGTGTGTCTACTTTCCCGCAGAACAGTCGGAGAGCCAATCACCGCAACTTAGAGAGGCAGCTCAGCGAATGACGATGCCGAAACATATGTTTAGACCATAAAACGATGTCTGAGTTGTGACATTAGGCAATGCAAGCGTGAAGTTTTGCATTGCTTAATGTCACAACTCAGGCTGCGTTTTTTAACCACATGTTTCGGCATCGTCATTCGCTGAGCTGCCTCCTAAGTTGTGGTGATTGGCTCTCCGAGTGTTGTGCAAGAAATTAGACGCACGGGCTTCTTTTTTAGAGTGTACCTTACAAATTCAGCTTGACGTTACAAATCGACATCTTTTATACGGTTAGCTGTATTCTTTTCGGGTATACTGCATGGACCTACAGTGCCGCGGAAGTAAGCAAAACCTCGTAGATTAAGCTTCTAGTTCTCGGTCAATTCCTAGGCTATGAAAGACGCCAGAATTGTTAGAATGCTCAAAATAAGAGTGGCACGGCATCTCAGCCTTTTGGTGTCACTCATCAGGGAACCACAAACAGCCTCAGGTCATACATACATACATACATACATAAGACGAACAATAGCAAGAACCAATCTCATGGTTCTCATGGTTCGCGGCGGTGCCACACCAGACAGTGTGGCACCGCCGCGCCTCCAAAGACAAGCTGCGTACCGGCGCCGCAACATCAACGGCGAATAAAGATGCTTCACAAATCTCCTCGGCTGCGTGATGAACGAGTTTCCTATTGACTCAACCTCGTGACGCGGGCTGCACGGCGACACGCGAGCAAACACTCGAATGCGCGGCTCCTGACGAGTCGGGGAGTAGTCGAGACTCTCGCGAGCCACGCTCGCCCATCGATTGCCTTCATCCCGGTCAAAATAGGGCCGCTCCCCTGGACCGACCCTGGGCCCGAGCTCAATAATGTTGCCTCGCAGAGCGTGAGCAGTCGCGACGAAAGGGGCGTTGAGCGCTTGGACGCCGTCTCGAATCGGTAAACACGGGCAGCGTCCGCTTACACAAGGTCAAACCCGGCGCCAGCCTCCCGTTTGGGGACGCGCGTCAAGAGGAGGCTGGACGCGGCGCGGAGGAGTGCTCAAGTAGCCCCTGGTCCCCAGGGAGGACACTTGGCTTGTGTACGCAACCGTCCGGCCCAGAGAGGCTTGCCAAAGAGGCTCCTAATTTGGTTACTCTTCTTTCTCTCTTCAACCGTACGAAAACGTCACGGGTGCGTTAGAAAGAAAAGAAAAAAGCCGGGGCTCCAATCCACGCTGTGAAAGTGGTTGGACAGCGAAGCTGTGGTATCACCTACATCGATTGCCCACTCCACTATAGACCCTTTTTATGGAAAACGCCACCAGATGGTGCTCCAGTCTTTGACGTCCCAAAGAACTTCCGGTTTATAAAAAGAATGAACAAAGGCCACCTTAACACCGCTGCTTGAAATGTCGACGAAACGTTTAACCACCAATTCTCCAGGTGAACGCCAAAAGAACGAAGAAGCGCGAGATCTGTTAAAATGTTTCGAGTATTCTTGTAAATCAACTTGCCTCCTCCAAGATGTAATATTGTACAGCCGAAGGCCCTCGTTAAATCTCCAACTTTGTTGTCCATGTAGCATTTATGCTTTCTAGCACTGATGACATAAGCAAGCTCGACAGGCTTGCAAAGACGGTGCGACCGGAAGTCGCTTGGTACGGAAGCGGCAGTTCATGCTTGTAAACAGCAAATGGGTCTATATCAAATGATTGACGAAAGAAAAGTAAATGCACTGTACCAAACCTTTTTTTATATGAAAGGCTAGTGGCGTCACTCCCCACGCCGCAAGCTGCCGTCACCGCGGCAGCTTGCGCAACAGTAATCTTTACCGCGAAACGTATGCGGTGAGCGCTACGTGCTTCGCATTGTTATCAGCAACGCCTTATCATCAATTATCTTTGTTCGGATGCTTGTTTTGTGCTTGTTCTTTATAGAAACGAATGCTGTGCTGTATGTTGTATGCGCGACATGCAATTTTCGCTTCAATCGCTGAATATTTTTTTTTTTTTTGAAAACGACGACACGAAAGAACTAGAAATCTCGCTTGTAAATGCTATACAGATTCGTTGTTAAAAAAAAGGAAGATTAGCGAACAAAGCGTGCGCATGACTTACGCAAGTAGTGTATGTTTCGACGCACGATTGGGCGTGCGAGTAAAGATCGCCCGCAGAGATTCCTTCAGGGCCTCCGTCGCCACTTTGCGCAAAATCAAATGAAATCACGAGTGATCTAGCGATGCTAATGCGTAACTAAGAAAAAATGATGCCGAAGTCGCTGCTGTAGCTACGCCGATTCTCGACGAAAAGTGTTAGCATTTTGCGCAGGGGTTCCCACTCTGCGAAGGACAGGAATTCCAACCTCGCAGCGGTCCGCATACTGTTGAGTTCGGAGAGTCAGTCTGTTCTCCCGGGCGCCAGTGGTTTCGGATACAGCGACCACAACTTCCCTCGACGGCCTCCCATGGTTCGCATACTGTTGTCTTCGAAGAGCCAATCTTTTGCTCCCGGGTGTCGGCGGTTTCGCGCAAACGGTGTCGTCGCTGCACATGGTTTTACGTAGATTTGCGAGCCAGAGTTGCGCGTCTGGTTTCCACGTGCCGCCGCACTGCTATTCGCCGAGATCCGATCACGTGATGAGCCGGATCAAGTGCCGTGCAGGAAAGTAGACGTTGCGCGCGCCCCGGCGTACGTTCCCCTGCTTTCGAGCGCACCGCACGCCTCGAACGCGCGGCGCTGCTATTCGCCGAATTTAGTCACGTCAGGAGCAGACTTCGAATGCCGTGCAGGGAAGCCGACGCTCCGGGGGTGAACACGCAACTCTGGCTCCCATAGGGAGCCTATATATACAGGAACTCTAGTACCACGATCCTCCAAACGAAAGACGACTGCATGCACCAGGGCAATAAATTCAAACGCATTTAATAACACATTGAAAGAAAGGCTTACTGTCGACGTCATCAACAAATTAAAAAAAAGCGAGCTGAAACAGAAACGTGGTCTAATAATTAGGTGCACGAGGCATTGAATCACAGGAACTGTTCACTCTGATAAGAAAGCAACTGATGGCTTCGCCAAGCGGGAGGAAAAGCGGAAGACTGGCACGTTTATTTACTCCCGATCGTGGACAAAAGTGGTAAAACGAGGCATGGGTGTCTTCAGTCAAGTAAAGCATGAATAAATATTCTAAATTACTCGCTCGAATGTTGACTAATTAGGTGTAAGCTTCATTTCTAATATCTTTGGTCAAGAATATCCGCGGCGAGAAAATGCATTCGTGTGTCTTGGGTTCGAAACTCTGAATAAAGCAAGATGCGTCGTAATTCCAAGATCTCATTGAAGAATCCTGAAGCTGAAAATATTGAGGCATTCGCCAAAATTGTAGGTTCTGAATTTTATTGAGAATAAAACAGAGTTATTTTAAACCACGAGATAGGGCCTTCCACGAAATTTTAGCTCCATATAAGTTTCTTCTGAAAACTATCGTTTTTAAATGTGCTCCAGAAATTCTCAGAGACACCACAAGTTGTCGCGAATCCTTTCATGTGCGTTTTCAAATTCAGCTTTTTTTTTTTTTGGTCTACTCTATACAATCACCCACTCTAAAAAAAGCCCGTGCGTCTAATTTTCCGCACAACACTCGGAGAGCCAATGACCGCAACTTACGGAGGCAGCTCAACGAATGACGCTGACGAGACATATGTTCAGACCAAAAAACGCAGTCTGAGTTGTGACATTAAGCAATGCAAAACGCCACGCATGCATTGCTTAATGTCGCAACTCAGACTGCGTTTTTGGTCTGAACATATGTTTGGCCATCGTCTATCGCTGAGCTGCCTCCGTAAGTTGCGGTCACTGGCTCTCCGAGCTGTTGTGCGGGAAAGTAGACACACGGGCTTTTTTTAGAGCGATACTGAGCTCCTGAATAGAAGCTGGCTAATATATTCCTCCCTATGTTTTTACTTCTGGGGATATCAAACGCTCGATCCCTTCCTCTGTTGTCCAAGAATTGCAGAACATCGCTACCGGTATCTTTTTACCACCGTCAAAAAGAAGTTTGATTCCCTGGTGTTACGTTAAAGTGCTTCGTGTTCACCGGAGTGACCTGTGTCGGATATCGTTCCTAGATCAGATTCTCCAGTGACACACGGGTAAGCCATAGCAGCCTCGGAGTTTATATTTAACAGTCATTTTGGACTAACTTATTTATGCCCTCAAAGTATCGCACGAACGAACTATCGCATTAACAATATTACGGATCAGTGACCCGTTGGGCAGTCCGTAATCGTTGGCCAACCCTCTCATCGGTTACCTGTCAGCGTCGAATGCGGTGATGCGTTGGACGCGCTTCCTTACCTGCCCGATTGACAAGAACAGTGTGCGCGCCAGACTGGACTGCAATTTTCGGAAACCATTGGCATCCTCAATCGAGCAAAGATAGATTGCGGTAACAGGTCGAGCCTTATTGCCTCACACCCGGCGTGTCCGTCATGCACGAGCGCTGTCGGACACCAAACTCCACTGCGCCCGTGTCGAGAAAACAAAAAAAAAGAAACGCGTCAGGAGCTTGGCGCTCGTTCGGCATACGGTCTTTTGTTGCGTGCCCAGCTTTTCGTGCAGCTGGATAATGCGATGAGTCATGCAGGTTTCGAGGAGTTTTGGGCAGGTGGTCACGGGCAGCGCTGTCACTCGAAATGTTTCGCTCACGCTGTTGACAGCAAACAGCGCCCGGATGACGGAGACAATGGTGAGGGGTTGCCGTGCAGTCGCGACGCGTGGGAGGAGCGTTTTGTCTCGCACGGTCCGCGCTTTCAGGCAGAATCTGAAGGACTGAAAACAAAGCGGGCGTGCTCCGTTGGTCATGGTGTGTTCTCGCGTATGAGGACCCTCAAAAGAGAAGAACGGTAAAAGCATACGCAAAATCGAAAGTAAGCGAGAGAGTGGTCCACTTTAGATATCTTTGTTCACGCGCGATCCTTGAACTACTTCATGAGTGGGGCAAAACAAGAAACGAAACAAAACAATATGATTTCAAAGTCAGGATGAGCGGGTTGGTTAACTTATACGATTCACGCGTCTATATAGAAAACATCAACGGACGTACAGACCCGACTTCCGAGTTGTGTGTGCCCGTCCGTGTATATTTTTTCCTAAATGTGTGATGCAGGAGATGGTTTCTAAAATATTCCTTTCCTTTCAAAATAGTTGGGGTGTAATTGGAATACTTACTTTTATTAAAATCCTCTGTGCGTAGCTTCTTTTAATACAAAATTAAAACAAAGTAAGGAAGGGCTCGTAATCCGAAGTGTACAAAATTATTTAATTTCGAACAGTTTGCAGGCGTAAGTAAACGAAATTTAAATCAGAATATATAATTACATCTCGCCCTAAAACTCTAGTGCAAGAAAAGGCCAAGTGCAAAGTAACTACAGCCAATGTTAAGAGACGTAAATAGTAAGAAACACATTTATTCTTCATCCTTGATTGCTCTCTTCTATTTTTGATGCTACATTCTCAGCTGTTTTTCATCGCTAACAAAACGCCCGGGGCCACGTTGGGGATTCTTACCTGACCTTTCAAATAATCAAATGCACTAACCAATTCGTGAGCTATGAACAACTAAATAAACATAGAGCCAATTGCAAGATTAGTGACGAAATATTGCGAGCCCTGATAGGCACAGTACTATCACGTTGCAGTCAGTAACTCGGTTCCAGCAACATCGGAGATTGGCAAAATCGAGAGACATATAGGACTGTTAATGCCCCGTACTTTTTCATTAACGCCGCTACGAACCCTCGAACACCAAGGAAAATGAAAACAAAAAAGATTGTCAGTTTCGCAGCATTGCAGCCGCACGTTGAGGATAACGTGTCAGCACTCGACGGCAATTCGCAGAAGGCATGCACGCGAACTATGGTTCAAAGCAACTTCCTTGTTTTTGGGCGAAGGCGTATATCAGAAGTCCAGCAGAAAATGCAATCGATACGTAGCGAGCGAAAATTACGATTCAATCGATTCAACGTCCGAAAATGCGAGGCGCGCATTATCGAAAACATGCCAACCCCGGAGGCCCCAGCCAGCCTTTCAGGCGCTGCCGTGTTTGCGCGCACGGGCGGCTTCTAGCGCAAATATTTGCGTCCGGCGTGAGCCCAGCGCGCGCGCACTTCACCTGGGGACACGCGCGACCTTGTTTGCTCCGCCTTTTTGTTTTTGTGCGCCTCTTGGCGGGGTTCTCAGAGGGCGGCTCTCCTGTTTCGCTAAATGAGCGCGAGATGGGCGCACGCGTACTTGATTCTGAGCGACCACTACCACCACGCCCCGGGCTCCCTCCGCTGTGCAGATCGAGCTGGCATCAACGGAAGGCCGCGTTCATCTTTTCTTTTCTTTTTTTTAGAGGGGGAGGGGGCGCTTTGTATCGGCTGCTTTGTCCTTGCTCTCGGTGACCTAGATGCGTGATTGAGGTGAACTCGGTGAGCAATTACGTGCCCCGGGCGCGGGACCCAAACGCCGCAGGCCATCGCTCTGGCGCGCGCGTCGGTCACTTCATTAATTAGTGTAAACGAAGTTTCCTATGCGGCACAGGGGACGACCCATAGATAGGTTCTAAAGTAGCCGTGGAAGAAGCCGAGTTCTCAAGCGCCTTCCTGACGTCCAAGCCAAT
Source organism: Ixodes ricinus (assembly GCA_037355805.1). NCBI lineage: Eukaryota > Metazoa > Arthropoda > Arachnida > Ixodida > Ixodidae > Ixodes > Ixodes ricinus. Next base: position 178,712 of record JAZHYW010004360.1, read on the forward strand.
CAAGGTATTGGTGTCGAGAGAGAGAGAAGAGCCGGATGTTTCGCTAGATTTTAGCGAGAGCTGGCGCCTCGGAGTCAAAACACCCAGTGCAAGCTGCAAGCACCAGATACATAGCTTGGGTTTGATGAAGCGTGAACGGGCAAAAACAAAAATTGAAAAAAGGGGGAAGAGAAAGAATTAAACGCATGTGGGAAGAATAGGCTGTAAAGGGAGAGGAACCATTGATCAATAGGTACTTTAATAAAATGCACCCCGATGCGGATTGCCGTTCATTTTGAAATATGATAAACCGCGTCTAGCAAAAACATAACTCAGGAGAGGCATGCATAAGTGTCGCAGACTTTGGAAACGAAAACCGGCGTAAGCGATCACAAGATACGTATAAATGCCTAAACTAATGCACTCTAAAAAAAAAAAAAGAACAGTGCGGTTACGTTTGCCGCACACCACTTGGGAGCCAACCACCGCAACTTACGGAGGCAACTCAGCGAATGACGATTCCGAAACATATGTTTAGACCAAAAAACGCAGTCTGAGTTGTGACATTAAGGAATGCAAAACATCACGCTTGCATTGCTTAATGTCACAACTCAGACTGCGTTTTTTTTTAACATATGTTTCGGCATCGTCATTCACTGAGCTGCCTCCGTAGGTAGTGGTGGTTGGCTCGCCGAGTGGTGTGCGGTGAAAGTAGACGCACGGGCTTTTTTATAGAATGATAGTGCGAAGGTACTATAGCGTAACTTGTTTGCCATTTTCAGCGTGACTGTCTCGTACGAGCCGCTAGTGCCACTTATTCCTTTATACTGACAAAGCCTGGCAGATCGCCACGAGACGCGGCCGCCGAAAGTGAAAAGGTAGAGTGCGGCAGACAACGGATGGAGAGGAGAGCCATGTAACGGGCGCCCCGGTGCGGCGAGACGCCGAAACACACTTCTCCCGAGCGGCTGCGATGGAATGTCCGCTCGTGCTCCTCGCGTTCCTCGCGCTACCGCTTTTTTCTCGTCGGATTTGAAAACCATGTTTCGGGTCCTCGCCGCTGCAAAAGCTATGCGCTGAATACCAGGTTTTTCGAGAAATTCTCTCTGCTACCAGATCCTCGCGCTCCAAATCTGCGACCGGGCACTCCATGGCTCCGTCGTCGAACTGGCAGGCTTTGTGAGTATAGAGGAGGCTACGGTTAATCGCACTCTTGCTTTCTGATTGGTTCATCGGCGTTCTTATAGGCGAATGACGAAATCTTATTGGCTGAGGAGCGATAATGAGATGCTTGGGAATCGCCGCGCCCCGCGTTTCTTAAGTTGTCGGTTACTATGCGGGGCGCAGTTTCGTCTGCTTCTTTTGCAGGGGTTGTGGTGACGTCAGAAGTCCGAGCTCTGATTGAAGGATAGTGGGTAGACCTCAATGCATCTTGCTTTTTTTTAGGTCTACCCACTATCCTTCCAATCTGAGGCAATCAGAGCTTGGCGTTTTGACGTCACCACAAGTTCTGCGGAAGAGGTTGACGAACTTGCGCTCAGCAAAGGCAGCACAATATGATTGTCTAAATAATACCGCTTTGTACTGCCCCCGACCGTATTTGGTCCTCTAGGAGGGTGTAAAGGTGACATCATCAGAGTAAGCTAGGGAGTTGCATCTTTCTTAAGCGCTCCAAAGTCACGGCGTCATTGCCACGGTAAATAAACGAAACAAAGTTAGTTATCATTCGAGTGAAATATAGCCATTTCTAAGTAAGAAGGAATAAATCAAAATGTATTCAAATGTCTGAAATTCACCGAAAATGATGAGACCGTGTGTTAAAGTCGACAATCAATCCCCTTTCTTCTAGGACACCAATGGCTGCCAATCATCCGCGTGCCGCAGTTCTGACGCGTCTTCATCTCGTTTCGATCCGCAGTGTAGCAAAGGGCTACTAAATGTAGGGGACAATATTAGAACTTGGCTTTATCTCTGCGAACAAAGCAATGCGCCTATACTGCAACTTTATTTTATTTTTTTTGCACTTCACCACGTTTTGTTGTGTTTCTCAGAAAAAAGGGCTGTGCAACGCCACATTATTGTCGCGCAAAGTCAAACTTCCACGCATGCCCAAAAGCGGACAAGTCATTTTGGCATCCCAATCAGTATACCCTGGGCCTGTAAACATGGCACGAAAGCTCGTCATTAGCAACTGCGCAATCTGCAATTTACGTTCCTAAGTGACTGCAAACAGGGTCAGTGAGGAGAGAGTAAGGCTCTTAGCAGTAGCGTCGCATAGCAGAGTTCAAGGGGCGGCGGCGGCGGCGGCGGCGGCGTCCCCTTTGATGCCGCGGGATGCCCGCAGTGGAGCCGCAACACGTGGAGCCTCACCATAGCAGCGACGCTTCGGGAACACCGAAGCACAGAGGCTTGGACGACGCGCGCTCTCCGGGCCTTGAGTATAGCCCACTGTTGTCGCCTAGAGAGGTCGGCGCGGCCCGGAAGCTAGGTCACGTAGTTCGTGGGCAACAACATCGGCCATCACGCTCGAAGCGGGTGAAGAGAGACGAAGCTGCAGCGACCGCTTCGCTGAAACCTTGTTGAGACGATACGACGCGTCGCGCTGTCAGTGGTATACGAAGGAGAGACAGGAAACAACCCCCGTCGTGCACTCCAAAATGTTGAAAGATAAAAAAAAGAAAAACGCGGTCACACAGTGCTAGTACATTACATGAAAAACAGTGTGCAGACACTGGCTGAGGTCTTCCTTGTATGACGGTCAGATTGGTTATAGAAAGACTGGTTTTCGGCATAACATGAATGAGGCGTCTCCGCAGGTTATTCTGTCATCGCGTCTGAATCGATCACCGTGTTTTTTGTATGATGTGTATGAGCAGTCTGACTTCGGCTTCAGAAAACGAGAGCGTTACGAGAAAGAACACCCGCCAGGCCAGGGAGGCACAGAGTTTCTTTTTTGGGACGGAAGGTGACCGAGCTGGAAAGAAAATAACAAGTAATCAAGATGTCCTAGGAAAGAAGGGTTGTATACCATCATTCGGCGATGATCATATTTGTACTTTGAGGATTTCGATTATGTGCTGGTGTTGCTCCCGCGATTCAGGCAGGTTTCGCGCGACCAGAGGCTTGCGGTTTAGAGAAGCTCGTTTTAGCGAACGCCGTTTTACCGACCCCGGTTTATCGGATGCTTTTATAGAGAACCCAGTTTAGAGAAAATGGCGATGAGCCTCCGTTTTAGCGAATTCGGCCGCCGCGAAGCGGCGTGTACGGGTAAATCAGGTGAGTTAACATTTTTGTAATGAGCCGCCGCAGACTGCCACCGCGAAGCGGCGGGAGCGCAACGGTGGGCATGGCTTTACACGCGCACCAGTGATACACGCGAGAAGTAGGAAAGCCTTTTTTTTTTAAAGCGTCCCTTTTTCGATAAACGGCGTTTCTCTAAACTGACGCTCTGCATTCTCTAAACCGTGCTTCGATAAAACGTGCCCGCTCTCTAAAACGTGCTTCAATGAAATTACATTCGATCAACCGTAGTAAACCCGTTTCCCAAAACGTACAAATTACCGTGTTTTTTTTAAGTTAGTGATACGATGATTTTGTCGCATAACGATAAGACAGAATATTCGAGTCTTCATCGTAGCCAACTTCCCTTCACCACCATTAAGAAAAAAAACGCTTATCATGGTTCGCGGGCAGATTCATATGCAACGATGCCCACCCAGCGATTAGAATATCAAATTTCTTTGTCATTCAGGAAAAAAAAGGTTGTGAACATTTTTGTAGCGTGAGCTACGCTGGCCGAGGTTGAGCAGTTTCGCGTGGCTGTCAAAGAGCAGTGCTGCGCAAGCGCGGGGAGCAGTGATGTCACATGGCACACAGCTGGCGCGCCGGAGCCGCCGCCGCCGCGCGCCTCGCCGCTCTGCGCATGCGCGAGGAGCAGTGACGTCACACGGCGCACATCTGGCGCGCCGGAGCCGCCGCCGCGCTCCGCCGCCACCGCGCGCGCCTCGCCGGTCTGCGAATTCCAGAGTAGTGACGTCATAGCCGCGGCAGACGCACTGGCGCCGCCGCGTGCCCAGCTGTCCGCCTCCGTTGCGCAGTAGCCAAGTCTGACGCTGCACCCTAGCCGCTTGATAGCGCCTCTCATTTTGTGCGCATAAGCTCACACTACGTATATCCTGGCATAGCCGAGCTAAGCCACCGCAATTTTTTGTACAGCTTTTCAGCGCTTATTACCCGGGCGAAAAATGTCAAGTCGCTGGGCTAGGGACGCATGCGTTGCGTAGCTACGCATGATATTTTGCAGGAGCTACTGCTCGTGCTCGGAAAGTATTTCAATTTCAAAGCAGCTCCACACAGCTGTAGGCACGTGTTTTTGTTTATACAGTGTTTCCTATTGGCCCCAAACACTCCAGTGCTACAAGCACTATGGCGAAGAGCGGAAACAATTTGTGTGTGTGTGTGTTTGTGTGTGTGTGCATGTGCGCGTGCGTGTGCATGTGCGTGTGTGTGTGTGTGCGTGCGTGCGTGTGCGTGTATCCATGTGTTTGCGTCTGTGTGTGTGTGTGTGTGTGTGTGCGCGTGTGTGTGTGTGTGCGTGCGCGTGTTACCTCTGCTTGGAGCGCCGCGAAGGCACAGCGCAAGGGGTAAACCTGGGTGACATTCGTCCAGCATGAAGCAGGTCCCAAGAGATAGGCAAGCTCGCGCTCCCGGGCACTGGTGTCTCAGCATTGAAGATTGTTTTGCAGCGATAGCTGTTACAGGGTCTTCCCGGCTGCAGTCACGACGCCGGCGTTGTGCTAGCCAGAAAACTCCGCACTTTGTTCCTGCCAGGCGAAAGTGTCTTCTGAGCGCCGAGAAACGAGGGAGAGAAGGAGACGAGAGCGCGCGGGAGCATCAGAACTCCGAGCTTTGGTTCCAACGATTAGTGAGTAGACCTGAAGCTAGCTTCTCTGTCTCCACTGCACTCGTCGAACGCGTTCGAATGCTAAAGCCAAACGCCGTGCGCCAGCGTCCCGCGTTCTAACGCGTTCGACGAGTGCCGTGGAGACAAAGGCCAGCTAGCTTTAGGTCTACCCTCTAATCCTTCCAATCAGAGCTCGGCGCTCTGACGTCCCGTCTCGTCTCTCTCTCTCTCTTTCTCGGCTCCTGCTTCTACGGCTGGCGGGCGACGCTGCTACACATTCCTCAGAGTATGCGGAGCGCAAGTTCGTCTGCTTTTTGTTAAGGGGTTGCGATAATGTCAGGAGGCCGAGCTCTCATTGGCTCCGATTGGAAGGATACTGGGTAGACCTCGATGCTAGCTGCCTTGAGGCCTACCCACTATCCTTCCAATCGGAGCCAATCAGAGTTCGGTCTTGTGACGTCACCCCTGCGCGAGAAGTTGACGAACTCGAGCTCCGCATTGAACTCGTTTTGCGTGTATACTGTGAGATGGAGAGCTACTCACCACTCGTAACGGTATCTCTCTCGATTTTGTCTTAGGCAGGGACGTTGACACATCTGTGCAGTGCAATCCCTTAATTTCCTGCGTGCTTCAGTGACCACAATTCTGAGTTGCGCGTGATCGAGTAAATAAAGAGTGGATATCCATAAAAGTGGGTGTTACTACGCGCAATAACAGCCCCCACCCCTCCCTTCCTTTGGTTTTCCCCGCACTTCTTCGCACACTGTGGCGAAGAACTGTCGATTTCTTTTCGATGAGTGAGCGCAATAAACCCTCTTGACACGACTCGTGCTTCGCACGCTTCAGTAGAGTTCGTGAATATCTTCTCGTAGAGCAATCTACACCACTGCGGAAGCCACATCCACTGCGCGGGCTCCCCGCGCACGATAAAAAAACTGCCACGGCGAAGAAACCGCGCATCTTCGCCGTGTGTCACACTAAAGCGAAAGCGAGCGCATTTTCCCTTTATGCCGTCGTGCGCATAGCGATTGACGGTCGTTAACTATATACTGCACGATCTGTCTTAAATCCCAGTCATTACAAGTGAAAAAAAAAGTCCCGACATGCAAATCTGCGCGAAACTAGACTAAAATCTTTACTTTTCTTTCGCAATTGCATTTTTACCGCAGCCAGACAGAATTCAGTGTCACGTCGACGCTGTCACCGTCGACGAAATAAATACAGTTTAATTTTTGCTCATTAGCATACTTCATTCGGTCCACTTTTATGGCCCGACTCTTTTAAGACTGGCTTCCATTCAGTCGGAAAACAACTATTTCCATGTGTAAAAAAAGCAAAAAAAAAAGCAACACAACAATAAGTGATCGGAGAAAAGTACTTGATTCGGAACTCCCGTAATGAGTGAAATTCATTAGCGTTTTCCGCTTGCGCCCGCACGTATCTGGATTACTTCCGGACAGGGAATGAGAAGGCAGCTTTCTTTTGTTCGCGTTTATACAAAGCCGTCTACGCGAACACGTCTCCATGCACTATAGCAACAATCCGCCTCCTTCTTTTGGTGGGCGAAGCTTCCCCATCAATGCACACTTTCATTCCGTAATCACCCAAGCTAATGACGCACCCCTCTCCCACCTCTACTGCTCTCACCTCGCATCCCCGTAAAATAATTACATATACAGCTTTTTCTTCTTTTTTTTTTTTTTTTTGTAGATGCTGAAATTAATTTTAACGTGGGGCACAAGAACTAAAGCAATTATTCCTTTGGTATAAGGTTGTCGAACGCGGAAGACGCTGGGGAGCGAGTGTCACGTGATAATTATTGAACCAATCACCTTAAATTCCCTTATTAACTTTTTGATTTTAATATACTTTTAGCTTCTTATAAAGTATTGAAGCTAAAGCGCACAGGGCGGCAATGGTCACGCCCCGAAGAAAGAGCAGTGTCCGCTGAGAAAGTTCGTGACGAGGAATCGCCAGTGGTAATAATCGCTAAAACCCCTTGATCAAGTTCACGCTTCACCAAACAGGGGTTTTAGTAAGCTCCAGCCGATTTGGCAGCAGATTATATCTCGGGGTCACTTATTCGCAGGAAAGGTGCCTCCTGCCTTTTTAAATGCAAAACTTCCAGCTTTTTTTTTTTTTTTTAATAAAGCGGGTTTTTCGAAGCATAAATTCGCCTCTTAACAGCGCGAAGCAGAACGTTTGTTTTTCTTCTAAACTCTAAGAACTGTCACGGTCTATTTTTTTTCTTTTATGGTGGCTATAAAATTTATTAAATTGTAGGTAATTAGTTCGCTAATTATCGCGTCACAGTCGAGCCCTGACGGCCGCCGCGGTTGACAACGCGATCTAAAAAGGCGGCCTCTCTTTATTTCAAGCCATATATTCAAAGTTTATCGAGTATATAAAAGGAGGGGGGGGAAGACACCCTCTAGAGCTAGCTCCAATACCTGTCCCATGAACAGTCACAATCGAGAGAACAGCATAATGTGATATCTTAATCTCAGTTGGCGGGAACACGGGACCACGTGACATCGGCTATGCTATCGGAGCACTATATACGACCCGGCGCTCAACTGAAACGCTGCAGTTGCAGTTGCGCGCCTGGCCGCTAGAGTGCTCTGTAGTACCCGATGCCACAGTGAAGGAAAAGTGGATTTCAAGACAGTAGAGATTACCAAGCAAAGATTAAGTGAATGGTGGCAGAAAGCGAGAGAAAACTAGGTATTTTCTTATTAACTGATGGCAAGGGGGTTTTATGGCCTCACTTTCTTTTCAGTGCGGAATAAATATAGTTTTCACATTTAAATATTCTAAACTTAAATGGTAAAACAAAATGGCTAGGTGGCGTAAGCTACCGCCCAATCCAAAGGGCTCAGCCGGATTCATCCATCCATCCATCCATCCATCCACGCGCTCCCGTGGTCCCGCTAACTGTGATTACGATAGTACGGATGGCTTGTCGCCCCGTGCCTTTTGGTCAATATACAACAACCGGTCGTGGCTGCGCAAGTGTCCTCCTCCGTCCCACCCCTTCGACTGAGAGCTAAGCATCTCGAACCCTATGAATGGAACGATGCAGGTTCCCGATCTTCACCGCCCCCCCCCCTTCCTTTTGTTTTCCCCATACCATTAATTGAAGACAGGACGACGGGGACGTCCTCCTTTCTTCAATTAATGCGGAAAAACGCTAGTGCCTTTATTATATTCGCCTATCCCTGGCTCAAACGGCGGGCGACGCGCGGCGACCGGCAGCGGGTACCGCGACCGTCCCGTCGCATGCCCGTGTCGTGTTTTAATAATGCAATCGGCGGACACCGAGCCCGGGCACGCAGCGGGCCCCGGGCGCAGCGCGGCAGCCGACGCGGGGCGTCGCAGCCCTAGGCACCCCTGGCTTGCGGGGCGAGGCCGCGCGCGGGGCGAGGTCCCCGCATCAAACCGCCGGACGGGTGTCGGGCCGCCGCCTCTCGGGACTTAATTAAATACGGCGCCAAACAGCAGGCCAGCTCGTTAAGGGCCTCGTGCGCCGACAAGAAGCGGGACTGGCCTGTCGCCGATGAGCCGCGCGAAGGGGACGCGGCGTGCCGGTCGGACAAGGGAGAAAGAAGCGTAGCCTGAGCCCGTTTCGCCTCTTTGCGCAAACTCTTCGGGGCGCGCGCACTGCAGAACGCGTCCGAGCGCAGCAACCGGACATCGATGGGAGTTTCGACACCCTCGGGCGACCGGATCAATCGGGCGGCTGCGTCACTGGATGTAATTCTTCTTTAGTAGTTGTCAGGTTCCACGACTTTCGGGGAAACTGTGTTCTATGCATATAAAATCTTGTGGATTTTATTTTCTTTTTTTTTTGTGACGGGTTAAAAAAAAAATAACAGGGGGCCCGCAATGTTTATGAGTGCCGGACGCGACGGCAGCTAACGAATTCCAAGGTAACCCGAATCTCGAGTACCGGGGTTGCAAATGTGTCGAGGCGGCGAGAACTATAGTCGCGGTCAACTTTCTGTGGCCTTAGAGAAGAAGGGAAGAGAGCGCGTTCACAGCTTCGATAGCGCTCAAAGTGGGCGAGGGTATTATCGTCTATAGCTTTGGCTGCATTGCCACAGAAAGTTGACCCCGAGTATAACTACCACCGGGTCGGAACGACACGGCAGGGAGTGCGGGGCGACCCAGCGAAGTGATGAGTGATGCTCACCACGCGCCCGGGGAAGTGGGCACGCCACCCGGAATTCTGGGGGCGCGCGGGAAAGAGAGGGCAGTCTACGCTGAACATCGGAGGGGGCAAGACGCCACCAGGACTCCGAGGGGTCTCGCGCGGCTCCTAAGATCTGTAAACCAGTCCGTGCGTATATATGTAAATAAATCACATATATCTATTCTTATCTTTCACCTGGGTGTCCCTCTGCCACTACATCTCCGTTGGCCAAGGCGGAATTGGGGTTGACATCATAACACCGGCGCCAACCCAACAAAGAACTTCAACCTCTCTCAACGACGCCAGATGAGATAGAGGACGGAACCTTAACTGTAGTGCCTCTGTTTTTATTACCAAACTAACGTGGCCCTGTGGGCTAGACCCGGCACACTTTCTTTGTACACATCTTTCTCCGCTCGAACAAATTATTTACGCTCTTTCAGCCAAATGCCGCTAAACGAGAGATCTAAGGCTCTCGATGCAAACACAGAAGGAATCTCTCTATCTAAGGCCATGTAGGAGGCTCTGAATATTGAACCTCTTGCACACCTATACAGTTTCAATGTCAGATGACTACACCGGAAGCTAGTTATGGCGACTGTACTGTACGATTTTTTACCTAAAACCCAGCATCTCCGTCTCTATGCAACGATCTAGTCAAAAACATTCTCAGGAACAGGGCCTGAATATCTTGGAGCCTTTTAACGCATTCGCTTCACTTCAAGGCTCTCCTTCGTGTTGGTCTGACCTCACTCATGTTATAAATATTCCTACCAAAAATAGCAGTGGTCTTTCGTCCAGAGTGAGTAGCTAAGAATATATGTTTTCACACCGGATGCAAGCTGGCGCTTTGCCATCAATTTGGTTCCGAAAAGCTTGAATAAACGGGTATAGTCTTGAAATAGTCGTTTATTGGAAGTTCCCTTTACACACGAGTAGAGAAATAACTTGGAAAGAATCGTTAGAGGTCATGAATGATTAGCGGATATCATTTTAGTTCATAACCACTCAAACGGCTATAAATGGTCATGCAGTTTTTATTTCTTACTGTTTCCAATCATTCAAGTTTGTGAACACTCATATTAAGTCGAAATGGTCATGTCACGGTCACTACCATTCATTTAGAGCTATTTGTTGTTAATCTTTACCCAAATAGAATGGCAATTGCAAAGTAGATCATCAGAGGGAAAGAAAAGCGCTAGCAATTGAGCGCCGTCAAATCTAAACTTTATATACAAGCGATGGCAGCCAGCGCGTCTCACGGGAAATTCTACTCAGTGCCCGTCTTTATTCTAGTGATTTCGCTCGGCTTGCATCTCGCACCACGGTACATTTATATGTGCATGTCGGATGACTCTTCACGTGCCTGTCACTGTAAAGGTATTGGACACTTTTAAGAATGTTGGCTACACGTTAAAGTGTCGCAGAAAGGAAAAGTGTCATACGTTAGAGTTCAGAGTCTTGTTAATTAACAATCACGCGTATACGGTTCTTTTTCATTTTTTTTTATTTCTTAATGACCGAGTCCTCCGTCTTAGCCCCCAGTTCTCTAATTACGTGGCCCACAATCGAGAATCTTGAGAAAGCAAAGCTTAAAACTAAAGAAAGCGAGGCGACACGACCTCGTGGAAATTCCCGCTGCGCCCCCGTCAGTTTGGGGAATGCGTGAGAGCGCACTCCCCCCCCCCCCCCCCCACCCCCCTCCCCAGGACGCCTGACAAAAGGCCGCATAGCGTGGAGTTCTTCGTGCCACGCGCACCTTCGTCTCGAGCCTCCTCTTTTCGCTCGGGGGAGTCTTTTCCAGCTTTGCAGGAAAGAGAGGCCCCAAGATACGGCGTTGAAACACGCAAAACGAATGGGGACAGACAACGTCAGAAACAGACCTCCAAGATGAACGACGGAAAAGCCCGGAAGTGAACGTCCCTGTCACACTAAGCATACGTCGGGTAAAACAGGGAGGGTTACAAAGTGCCTTCTAGGCCATTCGGACACCGCGGCGCGGGGAACGTTAGGCCCTGAAATAACGGAACAATCGCGAGCGAAGTAAGAAAAAACCTTGACTAAAATAAAAACAAAAAAGAAGCGCGCGCGCACACACTTGCGTGCACGCGCGGAAAGCGAGATATCCTTAATCTCCCAAATTACGAGTCTTATTGCTTTTCCCGCAGAAACGGAGGACTCACGTCCTGGTGAGTCGGACTTATCTCACGGCTAACGTCTTGTGAGCGCTCAAGACGTACGCCGCCCTTGTCAAGCCAACCCGCGAGATGATAGAGCACGGAGAGGAAAAACCCCCGGAACGTATCAGAAACGCTGATGCAGATTACTTTAAAAAGAATGAAAGAGAAAGTGCGCGTGGTCCCGGTGGCGATGGAAGAGTACTCCTATATATCAGACCTCTCATCTTGCAACGTACATATGTGCCCTTCGCTCGGAATAAAGCTATCCCGAGAATGCTCGCGTGATCGCGCGCACCAATGCGTTTTGTGCAGGCAGCGTACTGGCACAAAACAAATAAACCAAAAACAAGGTGATGGGAGGAGGAGAAAATGAGGCGAGGGGGAAGGTCGAGGCCCAGTAATATATCTCTTGTCTAGGAAAAACCCTTTTAATTTTGTTTTCTTCTTCTTACAAATTTCCTAGGTCTAACGACGGGTTGTAGCGGCTCTCACGGGACAAATTATTCTTTTTTTTTTCTTTAAAAGCAAAGAAGAAAGAAAACAGTAGCTCCGAGAGGAAGTAGGACAGGCATGATCCGCCCAAACAAGTCGAAAAAAAAAGGTAATGAAGATTTGGTGATCTAATTTAAAAGCCTCTTGACTTTCGGCCCTTATTGGCTTTTGGTCGATGGTCGTTTCAAGTTTCGTTATTATAATTGAAACTTAATTTTAGTTTGTCTTTCTGTCTCGGCGAAAAAAAAAAGCAGCTTAACAACAAATATTTCCACTAATTTAGAGATTACATTTATCAATTCGCTTGATTTGAGCTGGACGGATTAAGATGCTTTGAAACAAGATTACAAATTTCGTTCATCTGAATGTATTAATGCGTCTTTCTACTTGATTTGTTTAGTTTACGTAACAAAACTTATATAGCGAAACACGAAACAAAAGCTTCGCCCGTTCTAATTCCGACAGAATTTATGAGATCGCATAATTTAATTCATTTTACCAACATCCTCAAAACAAAGGGTAACTTTTGATCTTAAAATCGGCTTCTCGTTCTGAGAATTCCGCCAATTTGATGTATGCGTAGTCACTTACCAGATTTAGTTGCTTCATTGATTTACTGTCAATCACGACGTCCAATGTTTGCGTTCGTCCGCTCCTTCATCTACAAGACAAAAAGAGCGGGGGTGGGGACGAACATTGCCGAGTGCAAAGCAGGAAAAGGAGAGCACATCTTAAAAGGCTCGCGAGAATCTATGACGTCGAAAGAATGTCTAAACATCTTTATTTGTAAACGAAAAAAAAAATCTGTTTTCTTGATCCGCATTTTATTATTGAGAAGTTTCCTCAACTTTGTAAGATCTTGCGCAAACAAAATAGAAAATGACTAGTTTTGACTGGAGTGGTTCTCTGAGACGTGTTGCGTAAGCCTGAATGCAGAAAATGATCAAATTAATTTTAGGAAGTATTTGCGGATTCCATAAAGGCCACCTGAAGGCGCTTGTGCCTTTTTGTACGATTCAAAATGGCACAATTCAAACATCGAAACACAAAATATCAACGCGAAACCTGGAAGCTTTTTTTTTTTTAAGTGTATTTCTTCGGTGTAGGGCGGTGGAAGCATTCTAAGGCCGAAGACGTCACCCGAACTGCGCGGCTGGACTCGCTTCTTAGGTCGCATGTCAGAGCCCCAAATGTGGCACCCGTTTACTCTCCATCATAATGGTAGGATTTTCCATTTGAACAGTACACTCATGGCATACTTTTAGTTTTAGTACCCGACCCCGATGCTTTTCCCCAACTTTCCTTTACGTTGAGGGGTAAGATCACTAGGGACACCTCTTTCAGACGTCAAGCTGCTTCTCTGTAGATTTTTGCGTAAAATGGAATTTTACGTATTTCAACATTTTGATCCCGCCCCTCCCTCCCCCCCCCCCCGGGCGTGTAAAATATAATTTACATAGATTCTACGCTTCACATCTTGCGTGAACTGCCTGCGAAACGTAGTATCGACCGGCACGTAGCGCAATCGATACACATGACAGTAAGAGAAGAGAAAAGAAGGAAACACAAAGAAGAGGGAGAGTGGGAAAGACTCGGCCCAAGGAGCCTTCGACTATTCGCCGTTACCATTCTTTTTTCTCCCAGTCATCTCGAGTCGTTTTTGTTCCATTCTCTCTTTGTTCCTCCTCTCTCTCTCTCTCTCTCTCTCTCTCTCTTTCTCTCTTTTGTTCTCTCTCTTATTGCGTTGTAATAACCCCATCAATGGGTATATATGATTCAGGGGCACGCTCGCTGAGAACGAATATTCTACCCCCTTGTACGTGTGATTTTTTTTTCTTCTAATTTCCATAGGTTCAAAAGTCGCGAAAACATGCGAGGCTCCGGTTTCAGCGAGAGGCAAAACGTTTGCGCACTTCGGGCAAGGTGCAAAAGACAAATTGCGTTTTAGGGTTTCTTTACGGGTTCAGCAATTCAAGGGCCGCAATATGTGCCAACCTTAGATACATGGATGAGGTGGGGCTGCTATCCGGCGTGTCCCTATGGTCCATACAAAGTCAGAACCCCATCGGTTCTAAAACTCGTGTCTTTGAAGTACAGAAACTTTTCGTTTCTGCTGAAAAGAAAAAAAATTAAGGAAGCGCCGAGATGGACTTACCCGAACGTTTCGACGGATGGGAGATTAGTTTCATGAGCGACGCGCCACGGAAGCGCTGAAACTGGACAGTTTTCAATCCGGCGGATTATTTTTCATCGAGAAGAGCAAATTGCATACGCAGGAAAGATGTCTGGGAAGTTCTGAGTTATAATGCTTGTTCTATCGATCGCCCTCCCAGGCAGTGTCCGTTTTGAAATTCAGAATCTGTACTTTCGCACCGCCGTGATCGACTTGTGACACAGTATTCCCGTACATGTTCGTGTGCTTTTTTTAGCCGGGAGGATAACTTCACTCCCATCTTAGAAAACAGTTCATCTGTAGTGGTATCTAAGAACAGGCGCAGTCAAACCTATCCAGTCGCGGTTGCAGCTCAGAACGAGAAGGCTTTGAGTTTGAAAATATGTGTACCTGAACACAACTATTCATAAAGAGTTCCATATTCCGAGACTTTATCGATTCCCAGAAATCTCAAAACACATGAAAATAAAATTCCAAGAATGCACTAACTTTTTTTTTTTTCCAAAAAGACAAAATGTATGCCATCCGCAAGCCGTAACGTGAAACGCTCACCGCCTAGGAGCACGACCTAACACAGTAAAAATATAGCCCATCGTCATCAAAACGAGCAGTGTCACTGGTGTTTATTTGCTAGACTTTCTACCTTATTCATCCGCTTCGAGAACCACACCGGGTACATACAAGCAAGAATAATATGTCAACAAGCAGGCAAGCGCCTTGCTCTTATACGTCAACGCCTCAGCCCGCAGGTAGCGTTGGCGCTACAACGATGCTTATCTACTCGACTAATTATCTTGCTTTTCCGTAAACAAGTACACAGTCCGTGCAAATGTTTGCTTTCTCTCTTTTTTTTTTTTTTTGCATACTATGAAAACATATTTACCGAGCTCGTTCCGAGACACCGCAAAAAGGCTGTCGCATCTTCCATCTGGAACTAGGCGCGACAGAGTCGTCAAGACGGCGTGGTTTCGCACATTGCCAAGACATGCAGCAAAAAAAAAAGACGTATTTCTTTTTTATGTATTTACTTGCTTAAAATGACTTATTTCTAGTCATTTCTAGGCTGCTTCCGAGCTGCGCTACATTACTGGATTATTCGAGAGTATAATTTAACGCCACCTCTACAAGTCTCGCC
The DNA here is from genome assembly GCA_037355805.1 of Ixodes ricinus. Classification (NCBI taxonomy): domain Eukaryota; kingdom Metazoa; phylum Arthropoda; class Arachnida; order Ixodida; family Ixodidae; genus Ixodes; species Ixodes ricinus. Next base: position 193,766 of record JAZHYW010004360.1, read on the forward strand.
ATAAAAGTCACACACTGGTGTATATGGAGGGAAGCGACTGAAGTCAGAAATATGATTATACTCTGCCTAAAGCCAGCTGCCTTTGTACCCACTGCAGTCGTCGAACGCGGTCGATTGCGAGAGCCAAACGCCGGACGCCGGTGTTCCACGTTTCAACGCGTTCGACGAGTGCAGTGGAGACAAAGGCAGTGCTAGCTTTAGGTCTACCCACTAATCCATCCAATCAGAGCTCGGCGTTCTGACGCCCCCACACGCCCTCGTCTCCTCCTGTGCCTCAGTTTCTCGGCGCATAAAGCGGGTATTTAACGCTGTGGCTTAGCTCTGTGGTAGCGTCTCGGCTTCGCACGCAGCGGACCCAGGTTCCATTCCCGCGGGCGGCGAGCGATCTTTTTCAAGGATTTGGCAACATCGACGACAGACACCCTACACCCTACTACGCTACATACAACATCAACAACCACAACTACAACTTCAACGTATAGCATCAACAACGGGCGTCATTTGCAGTGGTGGGAAGAGCCGGTAACAGCTATCGCTATAATAATAAGGCTCATTACTCGTTGCCTGCTAGAGATTCGTTTTGCCACTGGGTGGGCTATTGAGGGCAACGACAGCGGTGCTTTAACTGTCGGCCATTCGGGGCTCGGGATGCACCATCAGTGCGCATTGAATTAATTTCTCTGGTAGCTTTCTCACCTGGTGTCTCTTTACCGTCTTGTTTTATGTACCCCTTTGAGCAACGGAGGTTGGAAGATGAAATGCTCGTGTTTTCCCTTCGGGAAAGACTAAATACTGAGAGCCCCTTTCTGACCTAGGCTTTTTTACAAATCCCTGGTACTGGCTCAAAGTGGCATTTTTTTACCTCCTTCACCGTGGTATATAGACATGAAATCGTTCCGCTCAAAACACTGAGCACGAATACCACGTGTCTTGTATGCGCGTGTATCTTGTGTAACACTCAGAAAACCGTAATCACCTGCTCTTCGACGAACAAGTCTGAAAAGTGGAAGAGGCTGGAAGGCAGTAATCAATCGCTCAATTAACGTGTTCGTAAACCATCGCTGTACAACTGAGTGAACGCGTTATAAAAAAATGGCAAACAAAACGATAACTCTACTTTCGTTTACAGAATTCAAACCGAAACGCAAGTTGTGTAGCGTAAGCAATTTCCATAAGAGTTCCCCTAAAAACAGATACCCAGAGCACATGATTCATGTATCACACAACGTTGTAGCATAGAGTGCGGCCTCTATTACGGTCGTTGGAGCTCTACGGAATCGGAGTAGAACATAAGTAGCGGTGTAAAACATCTTGTACACAAACAAGCCTTGACGTCAGACGTATGAGAAGCGGGCTAAAGTGTAAGATCTTCAGCTGAAAAGTTAAAATCAAAATAATAGTAGCCTATTTTGAGTATCCAAAGTTCTGGCTACCTATGTGGGCATGGTTATGTTGAGTGTATCCCCACTACTGTTTTAACTCGGAATATTGTACACACCGAAAAGGGATTTTCTGACACCGAAAAGTTTGAACGCCGCAATAACAGAACAAACTTTTTTGTGGGTATATTAATTTACTTTGGGGGTCTATATCCGGCATAAGCAAGGGCACTAAATAAAGGAAAGGCGACAAACAAAGTGCACCAAAGCGAGCGATCGGTTAACTCACTGGGGATGATAGCCATAAAGTGGCTCGAATCGGAAGTCATTGACATATCAGCCCAGCAACAATAAAAAGCAATTAAAGCTCGGCCTCCAGTCGGCGTACTGGTAGCCCCCAAGAGAACATTCGAAATGAACAACAATCGGTTAAGTAATCTGCATTGGCATGCACATTGCAACAGACCGGAATTAGGTGTCCAAAAATAACGTTTTATGTGTGTGGTTCAGACACGTGAAACTAGATTATATTTCTGCAGAACACCCTAGCTAGGAAAGAATAAAATTGCCTTGAGAATTGCTGCATTTTAAGTGGTTGTAAGGCCCCGATGCCTACTGAGCCAAGGTGAAACTAGAAAGAACACCAGCGAAAGAAGTAAGCCTTTTTGTTGTTGCTAATGACAGTCAGTCGGTATTTATATAGAAAGCTACTAATTACAACGCTAGACTCTTAAGATTATCTTTAATTCTTCGGGACAGATCAATCTATCTAGAAACAGATGTTTGGAAACGAGTCAAAAGTAACACACATGCATACATTGTTGGTTCACGTCCACGGAGCAACAAATTCTCAGTGAATAAAGATGAAGCTAAAGTGTTGTTGACAACCATTTTGGGTACGAAACCAGAAATCTGTAAGGCTAATGGAATAAACCTAAAGCTTTGGGGGCCACGTGTATGCATTTCCAAACGTATTAAACCATGCAGCGTTGTGAAAGTCCCGTGCGGAGAGTCAGTCACTGCTCTCCACAACGGCACCTTGGCGAATTATGCAGCGATAATAAGGTCACCTTGGTTCACCGTTTAAATGGCACATTGCAATTTTGGGTCGGAACGTGGTCTGCGTTTCGTCATCCGCGGGAAACGTTTTTGTCGGTGGCATAACTGTCCTTTCAAGTATCAAATTTCACATAAATTTCTACAGAGCATTTTACATGGCGCAACACACGACCGCGGTAATCCTTTTTTGAAAATACAATGCACAATAGCGCAAAATGTTTACCCAACTTTAAGCAAGAAGGCAGATTCCTTTCGTTCAACAACTTCAGCGTGTTTCCAGAGTCTGTTGTAACGTCCCGATTCGTAATTTTTGTATGGTTCAGTTTGTTTACTCCAGTTATTACGTGAGTAAGTTTATGGTGGAGGGGGGAGGTGGATGTTTGTGCGAGTTCAAAGCGCAGTTTCATCTAGAACCATCTTCGAGATTGTTCGAGATGAAACATTATCCGAATCAAAATTTCCGAAACATTATCAGATGCTTCACCGCACTGCTTGCAAATCATGCAGGCAGAGCACGCTTTTACAGAGCACTTGGGGTGCTCTAGGGTGCTTTCAAACACATGCACTGCTTTCAAAAGTTTTCTGGTTCACAACGAACACTGACGGAGTGTTCCTTTGGTGGGCCTCAGCACCAGCGCTAGCGGGCGACATCTACCGTGTTTCGCTGCGCTACCAAACGACCACTGGAGGTCATTTCCTCATGCTGCCTTCGAGACGTTCTCACAACTAGGATGTCAAAGATCGGAAATCCTCTCGCTCACGTGACAACGTTCTACCTTCTCTCCTACGGAGACAAAGAAAGTCATTTCTTACTCTAGAAACTCCTAAATACAGCGATCGATGGTGTTTTCACGTACAACAAAGAATTTTCAACTAAACCGACTTTTATATTGAACTAAACATGTGAATCCGATATGTGACGCTGAATACATTTCTATCGGTACACCTCGGACCCGGAAGTCCTTTACGACTTCTTTGTCATTTATAGCCATATAAAATTGAACATATTCGTCTTCACACACCTCATTTGGAACGCGCGACAGAAAATAAAGTAGGAGGAAGTCACAATGGTGACGTGCGGCGCCGAAGACATCATCCCCAAAAATAAACATGAGTGGAAGTAGCGCAGGTGTCTCCAAGGCCGAACGACAGGCGCAAACCTACGTAGAAATCTAGGTTAAGTGTCGCCTCTGATGCATTACAATTGAGAAGAACCCATTTTATTGAATGTCTAATGCGCCTGATACACAAAAAGAAAACAGTGGACGGGCTTCGAGCCAACAAAGGAAATGTGGCTGTATAAAGAGAAGCTGCTGACAAGAGTTAGAATAAGAAATAGTGCGGTAACGTTTCCTGAACTCGTAGAGACCCCGCGTGCGTATAAAAAAAAGAGCTTTAAAAAACGGGTCTTTTCTCTTTTTTTCTTTTTTTGCAAAGCACTTTTGATTTGCCAGATCAATAGATGCTAACTAAAAAAAAAATCTAGCAAGATTCATGCTGGCTCAAAGTAACGAGGCAAAGACTCTCGGGAATCACAATGGTACCATTGAAAAACGTCTCGGTGCAGGTAATGGCCCCGTAGCATTTTCATCCTATACAATATGTTTCCAAGTTCGTTGTATGTATTGGTGTGTGGGTGGGTGTGTGTATGTATATATATATATATATATATATATATATATATATATGTGTGTGTGTGTGTGTGTGTGTGTGTGTGTGTGTGTGTGTGTGTGTGTGTGTGTGTGTGTGTGTGTGTGTGTGTGTGTGTGTGTGTGTGTGTGTGTGTGTGTGTGTGTGTGTGTGTGTGTGTGTGTGTGTGTGTGTGTGTGTGTGTGTGTGTGTGTGTGTGTGTGTGTGTGTGTGTGTGTGTGTGTGTGCGTGCGTGCGTGCGTGCGTGCGTGCGTGCGTGCGTGCGTGCGTGCGTGCGTGCGTGCGCTTTTTGGTGTTTGTTTCGGTGTTTTAAAAGTCCTGAGATTTGAAAGCTGTTGAATTCTGCTAACGCAAAGGCATCATTTTTTGTTTAGTTTTGCAGTTTTTAAGATGCTTCAAAATAAAACCACTATTTCAAAGGAGCTTGTTTTTCAGCGCACCTAAATTAATTGACGAAATTAAAAAAGCGTCACTTTTTAGAGAGATGCGAAGTCACGTCAAGTGTTTTAGAAAACAATTGTCAAAATCACTGCACTACTAAATGGAAAACTTGTAATCTGATTCCAAAATGTGTGTCCTAAAATAATATTTTAATTACTGAAAAACTACGTTCCAACATGTTCAGAAAGTTTGTTATATTACAACTAAGCGACGGATTAGAAGTACTTATATAAAGACAGAGCGTACGTAAGGCCAAAAGACTGGTCACCAGAAGTTAAACATGGCGAAATTAACCCTGAAACTGGGTTCTCAAAAAAGTCTGAGTTCTTTTGTCACAGTATTTTCACGCGCCTTTAAAACATAAAAACACAACCTCCTTACTTAAGCCTATTTAAGATGAACGCCGTAAAGCCTTACTTTTAAATACGCAGTTTTTTCTATTTTACTTCGAAGCAAAGCACTCTTAAAAAGAAAAAGTATTACGCAGCCTCCTTGCCGTGCTAGATATTACACCCAGGCTTTTTTTTTTTTTGACCGATTGAACGCGAATTGGAATGTGCTATGGATCACAACTGTTCTTACATGTTACGCCATCTTAAAAAATCTACATTGTGAAACTTGCATAGCTCAAGTTTGACATACCCATTTATTTTCTAAATTTCGCTTCCTTTTCGGTAGGGGGAAAAAAAAACGCCAAGGTTCGAACTCATTCCTCGCCTGGCCTGTAGTGGTCATTAAAGCAGCGCTTCAACTCCGGTCCCCGCAAGGCAGGAAGGGGACGGCCGACGCTATTAGTCAACCGGGTCCTCCGAGCTGCCAATTGCAAACCGGTCTCGCCGTCCGGGAACAATGGAGGCCCCTTCCTCCCTCGGGATTCCCTTGAACCGCCCGTGGCTTTGTTCGCGGGGCTCCAATTTCGTCCTTCAAACAGAAGTCTGGTTTCCCCGCGAGGCTCCTAAAAGGCCACGCTTTACTACTTCCCCTAAAGTGAACAGCGAGGCCTAAAGAGAACGCCTCACACTGACATATCCGCCATCGTCGTTTGTTTGTGTCGCTTTGATGACACCGGTGCATTCTCGGTATCGTATTTAGGCGTGCCAGGAGAGGACGGTTTGTCGTGCTCGGGTAATTGATTTACGAAATGTTATTTAATTACAATATCGATCGCCTACCGTCAAAAGTAGCGTACGTTTCGGTCAATGAGTCGCGCCGTTATAAAAGTCGCACCCCTCTTATAAACGGTTGTTATCACGAAAACCTTGGTATATAAGTTGGTATATAAGATCACCGCAACGAAACTCCGCTGACACGCCGGCATTTACATGTATATACAGTGATCGTGATAAATGGGCAAACGGAAGCCAGTTTCAATATTTTCGCCAGCGAATCGAACGAGAAATATAGCCACCTCGGCAAATTTGCGCAGCTAAGGTTATATTACTTCTTCTTCTTTTTCTTTTTATAATAAATCGTTGTATGCGAAGCATAGGCAGATGTTTTGGGAAAAAACCGCGAGTTATACATCGGACAATACGACACTTGGTTGCAATAAAAATTACTAGAGAATAAAAAGTAAATTATTAAAACAATAAATTACGTATTTAAAGCGATTCAACTGCTTCACATATACTTTCGCCATTCGAAATCAACGACATACATGTGGAAGCATTGTTTTGCAAATTAAAATACTATAATAATCCGGGGGTTTTCTGTTTTGTTTTTGTGTGGCAGAGCGCAGCGTTTTACATTCGTCACACCTGGTGCCTTTGTTTCACAAAGTTCGTTGACTCTATGATAGTTTGGTCTACCGTATGAAAGTAAGTTGTTTATTTATTTCTTGCGCCACTAACATTCGCAAAGCAGTTTTTGTTTTTCGTTCTACGGCAATTAAAAATATAAAGTTTGATGAAAGCTGGTTTCTATGCACTGGTAGGAAAAAAATATATTTTTAGTTTCCGGACCTCCCCGTTCGTCTAGTGTTACAGGTATGGTCGTAATGACAAAATGTTTGCTATAATTATAGTCCGTTACAGTTCAAGAAGGTCGAACGAGGGAAGGGAAGGCCGGGGAGGAGGAAGCAGACGGAACGTTGGAGAGAGGAGGAGGTTTCTCCTCCTTTCCAGCGTTTTTGTCAGCTTCTTCCTCCCAAGAATTCCTTTCCCTTGCCCTACCTTTCTGAGCTGTAACTTACTATAATGACAAAAAAAAAGATAAACACCAATTAAACGGCTACTTTTAGTAAAAAGTATTGAATTGCAGCTACAAATTAATTTGAAAGATAATCATATTACAGTCCTTCAGTTACTGTAGATGGCTTATTACCTGCAGGTGTGTTGTTTGTAATTGCAATTTTGTAATCATGGTTGACTACAAAAAATTACAGTAAGATCCATTGGTGGATTCTTTGGGAATGCGTTCGCATGGTCTTTGGAAAAGCCACACACGTCTTTTTTAGGGAAACACTAACGCTGACCCCTTCCCTTTTTTCTTTTGGTTTTCTATTTTGCTTCTTTTATTTTTTTCTTCCCCCTTTTTGTCCTCGCTACGCGGTCAGTGCTAGCGTTTCCCAAAGAGGCACGTGTGTGGCGTTTCCCAAGGGTCATGCTAACGGATTCCCAAAGGATCCACCAATGGATCTTCCTGTAATTTTTTTACCCCTTTTGTTTTGTACTCTGTCTGAAAGAGGACGTGGACGCCCTTGGATACGGTCATTTATATCGCTCATGGAAAGAACCATATCCATACCACTCCTGGAAGGAACTGCATCCATGTCACTCGTGGAGTGAACCGCATCCATCGTTTTAACTACACACGCACAGCCCACGTACCACCTCTAGGGAAACCCAGAGCGAAGAACAACCGGCGACGGCAGAGAGGCAACTCAGAAATCCCCCGCATTCCACCGCTCCGTGGTGCAACACGTCCTAGATAACAAATTCGTAGTGCTGAATGAGATGGCGTCATCAGAGAAGGCTAACGCTGGGCACAAATTGGACACGACGATTGTGTCACCGTTTGGCTCAAACTTGACTCGAAGCCGAGCGCTGACGCAGCACTCGTTTCCAATCAGTGTCCAGCATTCGCCTTCTCTGATGGCGCGATCTCACTTCGGCTTTGTTATCTGGGAGGTGTTGTGCGGCGCCTCCTCCTCTCTTTCTCCGTGTCAGCTGTGCGCGTGACGTTGCCGAAAACGAAAGGGCTCGTTTTGACAAAAGCCCGGAGGTGTCTGTCAGTTCGTCAGCGCCAGGGAAAGAGGGAGAGGTTGACGCGTGGTCAAGTCACCGCTTCGGACCAATGAGCGCGTCAAACGCGACAACTTACAAACAAAAGACACCGCCGGGTTTTCGTCAAAACAAGCGTTCTAAGGCTAACGATTCAATATCCTGCAGTCTTCTTATACGTAACCAGGTGTCGCTGCGGCGAAGTTTTATTACAGCATTTTAAATTCACATATCCGCCAAAATATTATGACCCACTACCTGTTGCCGTGTAAATTCACCTGTGCCTCGTAAAACAGTCGCAAGGGTCGAAACGAAGTCCGATAAACTGTGTGCTCAGAAACACTTGTACCTTGACTTTCATTGTATCAAGCCGTCAGTTGAGCCATAGGCAGCCGCCTTTTTCGCCTCGCCAAGCCAGAAAGCCCCGGATGTCGACATTTTGGGATGTGGCGTGGACGTGCAACGCCTCGACGTCCACTAACAGTTTCGCCGTCGTTCTTCCACTTTTGACAGGTGCTCTACGGCGGCAGCTTGAGAACACCCGACGACCTTTGCAGTTTCCGAGATACTTGTTCCGAGCCGTCGGGCCATCACGATCTGACCTCTGTCAAAGTTGTTGAAATCACCATCGTTTTCCACTAGGTCCACACGTAGTCGACAGAATTCTCCTTTCTCTATCCCGGACACCTGTTAGCTACCATCCGCATCGAAAGGTGGCAGATAACGCGGATGGCGCGTCAGTTTGGCGTGCTCAATCACACAATGGAAGGGTGGTCATAATGTTTTGGTTTATCAATGTATAGGCTGACTTATCTACGTCTCTTCATTATTGATGTTTCTAGAAAGAGCGCGCTCTTCAAAGTACGCTAAGAAGCGGTGGCCAAATCTCCTGATATCAGTGTCGTGACGGCAGAAAGAATCGACTAAGACTTCTAATCAATGTCTATTTTTTTGTTTCGCTGAATATAGGGCGTTTGTCACCATGAGCTGAAGTCATCAAAAGGCGGATCTGGTGTCGCATTACACTAGAGTTACTGAAGGATTAAGAAAGTCGGAGCGTAGATCATCCTGAACATCTCATTATCGCTCCGTGTCCAACGCACTGCCGCATCAACCAATAAGAACGCAGAAGAGCGAATCACCTTGCGTGATCATAATATGCGCCAAAAAACGGGCACAAAAGGAAAGGGACGCAACACGTAGCGCTTCGCGTTTTTGTCCCTGTTTTACGGCGCATATTGTTTAAAAACCATGTACCCATTTCTCCATCATTTTAATGATCATAATGTGTCACGCCCTGCGTTTCTTAAATTGCTAAAATCAGTTTGTTTTTTTTTGTTTTTTTTACGATATGAAGGAACACATGTTTTGATTATCGATTGATACCAAAATATGGACGTCCCATATACCGATGTTTGTGTCGTTGACTGTGGGTGTCGTTATTATCTACTTTACTCCATTTATCCGGCTAACGGAACTCCGAGTAACGTGCAGAACCCTTTTAATGCAAAAAAAAAAGTGAGCCCTCACATTTCGAGTCACAGAATCTACCACGTCGCCGACAGCCTGATTCAAGCGCGTATTCGCCAGCGTCAGGTGAAGCGGCTCTCGAGGTGGGGAGGCTAGGGCATTGCTGCTCGTTTATAAGCAAAGAGAAAACGAATCATTCAATGAAAAACAGCAGTCGTTCTAGAGCGAACGAATAAAGAAGAAAAAAATTGTGCACCCCAGGAAAATATCGGCGTGACTCGAAAAAGACGAGTTGTTCATTAATCTCTGACGGGACGGCTCCGCCCGGCTCTGGAAGAAAACCCATTACTGACGGCAGACCATGACGAACCACTTTCTAGCTGCCGCGTCCGATTAAAAAGAACCAATTTTTTTCTGTTTTTTTTTTTTCAGCTTCGTTTATTAAGGCGCTGAAAAAGAAATTTTGCGCGCGCGTATATTTTGTTAATGCATAAATGTATACATAAAGGTTTCCTACATTGCCGGTTCGAATTGAGCTTCGGCGTTTCGTTCCCCTTGCCACGCTGAATAAAAACAGGCGCGTCGTGTTTGATTATTTTTATGAGTGCGTATTATTTTAGGATGACAATTTGTATTCCAAAACTAGAAGAGACTCGCTTTGCCTCTTGTTGCTTTCGATGCGTCTTTTTCCAATTAGTCGTAACGAACGCGCTAGGTCCTTACCTAGGCTTAGATCAGTGCTCGAATACGTCGAGACAATGCGGAACGCAAGTTCGTCTGCACAGGGGTTGCGATGATGTCAGAACGCCGGGCTCTTATTGGCTGATGAAAAAAAATAGTGGGTTGACCTTGAGGCACTTAACATTGCGGTCTACCCACTATTTATTTATTTATTTATTTATTTATCCTTAAGGGCCCGGGTGGGGCATTACATAAGGGGGGAGTAGACGAGAACTAAAATACACTTTGACACTTGAAATCGACACAAAATAGGAAAAGGAGAGAGTCAAAATAACAATAGTAAAGAACACAAAGTACTGATATGGTTTAGTCAGGTATGATTAGTGGTTGTGTAAAGAGATTTCCTGGCGAAACCTTATTGGGTCAGTAATGACTACAATGTTGTCGGGAAGGGAGTTCCAGTTGGCTATTGCATGAGGGAAAAAGGAAGTGTTGAAGGCAAGCGTTTTGCCTGCAATACGCTTGATGCATTGACTGTGATTAAGGCGTGATGATACTCTGTCAGGAGGAGCAAGAGGGGTGGTATGGGAGTATGGATAGTTATAGTAGAATTTATGCAATAAACATAACCGAGAATTCAATCTTCGACTGGACAGTAAGGGTAGTTCAAGAGTTTCTTTAAGTTGGGTTACACTGATGTCACGAGTATAAGCTGATGCGATGAATCGGGCTGCGCGGGTTTGTATGCGTTCCAGGTTATCAGAGAGGTAAGCTTGAGAAGGGTGCCAGATGGATGACGCATATTCAAGCTTTGGTCGAACGAATGTTATGTATGCAAGTTTCTTAAGGTGAATGGGCGCGGACTTTAAATTACGTTTCAGGTATCCAAGTGTGCGTGATGCCTCAGCTATAATATTATCAACATGTAGTACCCAAGAAAGCGAGGAGGTTAAATTTACTCCTAAGTATTTATAAGAAGATGATGTATTAATTGGGGTGCCGCCGAGTGAATATAAATACGTATCTGTAGATTTTCTCCGGGTAAACGAAACTACTTTACACTTGCCCAGGTTGAGAGGCATAAGCCATTGTTCACACCAGGTATTAATTTGTGTTAGGTCGTCCTGCAATATGAGATGATCTGAATCATTTGTGAGTGGGCGATATATCACGCAATCATCGGCGAATAGCCTAATTTTCGAAAGGATGTCATGAGGAAGGTCGTTTATGTATATTAAGAATAGTAGTGGGGAGAGTCCTGCACCTTGGGGAACTCCTGATGCTACTTTACCAAGGGGTGATTTGTGATTATTAGCCAATGTGAACTGAACTCTTGAGGTGAGAAAATCCTGAATCCAAGCGATGATAGTCGAATCAATACCAAGAACTGAAAGCTTGGTGAGTAGATGACGATGCGGAACACGGTCGAAGGCCTTCGCGAAGTCGAGAAATATTACATCTGTTTGGTAATTATTATTCATGTTAACAAGTAGGTCATGAGTAAACTCAGCAAGTTGGGTTTCGCACGAGAGACCTTTACGGAAACCGTGCTGGTGTTGGTAGAAAAAATTAATCGAGTTAAGGTGACTTATTATGTTCGAGCTGATTATATGCTCTAATAGTTTCGAAGGAACGCTTGTTAAAGAAATGGGGCGATAATTAGATACAAGTGAGCGATCACCACTTTTATGAACGGGGATGATTTTCCCAATTTTCCAGTCTTTTGGACTTTGGCGATCTGAGAGTGATTGGGAGAAAATTAGTGATAGATACTCACTTGCAACGATATTGGTGCTTTTAAGGATTTTGGTGCTGATGTTATCCGTGCCAGCAGATGATGATAGTTTTAGTTTGTCAATTAAGGCACTTATACCAGCAGATGACATAACAATAGGTGGCATGATGGCACTAGAAAATGGGCGGGGAGATGCTACTTCGCCAAGGCCTCCGTCCGTGAAGACAGAAATGAAAAAGTCGTTTAAGGCTGTCGCGCTTTCGTTCTCAACGATGGGATCTTTATTGTTGTCTGTCAGCGACAGAGATTTGGAGTGATATTTGGGTGACAGGAGTTGCCAGAATCGGGTTGGGTTGGAACGAAGAATGGAAGGCATGTCGGAAGATAAAAACTTTTCCTTAGCCCGTTTAATATTTTTTGCATATTCCTTTGAAAGTTGACTGTGTGTGTTCCAGTCTTGAACGTGACCAGTGCGCTTAGCTTTGCGATACATACGTTTCTTTTTGTTTCGTAGTATTTTTAGTGCCTTATCAAACCAGGGGTGGTTCCCGTCGGATTTAATAAGGACTGTTGGTATGAAAATGTTGATGAGACTGTTTATTTTATTTCGAAAAAGGTTCCAGTTTTCTTCAACAGATCTCGAATGAAAGTTCCTGCTGAAGTTTGTGTAAAAAGCTTGTAGTTCATTATTGATGGATTCAAAGTCCCCTTTATTGTAATCTTTAATGAATTTTTGAGTTGGCATTTTCCGAATAATAGGTAATGACACAGTCATGCTTAAGAGTTGATGGTCGCTTAGTCCTGGTGAATGAATAATGTTTTGAATATACTCGGGAGTAGTGGAAAAGACGAGGTCAAGCGTATTTTCGAGTCTTGTTGGATGACTAATCACTTGAGTGAGTGTGAAGTCGAGCGTGAGATCAAGAAATTTTTTTGATTCATTCATGGCACTTTTGTTCGTCACCGTAAGTGAGGACCAGTTGATGCTTGGAAAGTTAAAATCACCAAATAAAAAAAGACTGCTCTGGGGTGACTGGTTTGAAGCTCATGAAGAGCATCCCGCATCTTATCAACAAAAGTATTATCGCTGTCGGGCGCCCTGTAACATACTCCGATTATAATGTTTGAGTGAGGGGAGCTGATGCGAACCCAGATTAGTTCCAGATTGTTGTTCCGACTGATACAAAGCGATGAGATGTTGTTTTTTATGGCAATGAGGACGCCGCCTCCCCTTCTTGAGCAACGATCATGACGATACACATTATAGTTCATGTGAGGGGGAATATTTCAGTATCATGCACGTCATTCGTTAACCAAGTTTCTGTTAGAATGATAATGTCGGCTGTGCTATCATCAATAATACTATGTAGGTCATCTCGTTTGGACATGACACTGCGTATGTTAGTAAAGATTACAGAAAGTTGTAGAAACTTTTCAGGTTTATTTACAGAAACTATGGGGCTTGTGACAGTCAAGCAATGGCCTAGTTAGCTGCGAGTTTCAATGACTTTTCCTGATTTAGCATCGTACACATAGCAGAGATTACCTACGAAAAGCTTATCGAGCCGTAGTTTAAACGAACATTTCTGGGGTTTGATAAATTCGAGCAGTTTGTTGCGGGCTAATCGCGTCGCTGGTGCAAAGTCTTCGCGGATTGCAAAGTCTGTTCCTTTCAGTTTTCGTCCGCATGCTAAGATGGATTCCTTGTCCTTGAATTGATTTAGTTTAACTATGATTGGGCGATTTTTATTTGCAGTGAACTTCCCTATGCGGTGTGCTCGTTCGATGCTGTTTGAGTCAAGATTGAAATCTAAATATTGCGCACAAAAAGCAATCAGTGTTTCTTCCGATTGCTGCCAAGATTCAGACTGCGAGTCAGCAATTCCCAGGAACAGAAGATTATTTCTACGCAGTCTGTTATTTAAGTCCTCGTTAGCCGCTTGGAGGACGGCAATATCCTCCGAGATTGCGTGAGTGTTAACTATTGCTTCTGTACCCCCTGATTCTGCTGAGGTGCTTTCCAGCACCGTAAGTCTTTGCTTAAGTTCCTCCGTAGCCTTATCTGCAGAGTTGTTTTCCAGCACCGCAACTCTTTGCTTAAGTTCCCGTACGGTTTTATCTGTAGTCTCTTGTCGTTCTTTCACAGTCTTAATTTCTGCAAGCAGGGCTGCTTGTCCCTGCTCGATCCGTTGTACAATATCTTTTCAATCAAAGCCAATCAGAGCTCAGTGTCGTTCTGACGTAACCGCAACCTTCGTGCAAGAAGCACACGACTTGCTCTCGGCCTTTTAGTGGATCCACTTTTTGGTCTTGCGAAATGGTAATCTTAAGGTACAGAATAAAACCTTGCCGCTAGAAACACCCGCTAAAATAGGGAGGTACGGCTGAGGTAAGCCACAGCGCCTTCTCTAGAGCGAAGAAAGCTTGCTTTCTTTTTTAACAATCGTGCAGCGTTGAAATCGATCCATCGCAGATATTTCCCCGGCAACCTAAATTGGGGTTCGAAGGAGCGCTAGAATCGCGAGCAAACTAAGAATTTAGAAATCAAGTCCTGCCTAGGGTCGCCTTTTCTGACTTACCTTCTTTAGAGCCTGTCTCGTACGTCTGGAGGTTTCCAGAAAATTTTGGCTCGAGAAAGCCGTCCGAACTCACGGTGCACACAATCAAGTCAATGTTCAGGCTTTGGCACACCTCGAAATGAAATAAAATTTCTAGTGGCAATGCATAAATTGAATACTACACTATATATCCGGAAAGACAATGTTCGCGTCTGCGTTGGAATTTCAACATATGCGTATGTTTGTCATCAGTGACTGTGAAGACATAGAAACCGGAGAGGGGGGGGGGGTAAAACAGCACATACCATGTGTAACAGGCACGTTCACATTTTAATGCGAAAGCATTAACTGTCCCATGGAGCGAAGCCGGCGTTGTCTGTAACCATCTGTAGCAGCGAAACGGCAGTGTTACATTTCCATTGGCCAAAAGCACAGCAACTCAGATGCTTCGTCACGGAAGCCGGCGGGGCCGCTCGAGGTCAAAGCGGACGCGCCTCAGAAATAAAACACAAAGAAAAGCACAGCAACTCAGATGCATCGTCACGGAAGCCGGCGGGGCCGCTCGAGGTCAAAGCGGACGCGCCTCAGAAATAAAACACAAAGAAAAGCACAGCAACTCAGATGCTTCGTCACGGAAGCCGGCGGGGCCGCTCGAAGTCAAAGCGGACGCGCCTCAGATATAAAACACAAAGAAAAGCACAGCAACTCAGATGCATCGTCACGGAAGCCGGCGGGGCCGCTCGAAGTCAAAGCGGACGCGCCTCAGAAATAAAACACAAAGAAAAGCACAGCAACTCAGATGCTTCGTCACGGAAGCCGGCGGGGCCGCTCGAGGTCAAAGCGGACGCGCCTCAGAAATAAAACACAAAGAAAAGCACAGCAACTCAGATGCATCGTCACGGAAGCCGGCGGGGCCGCTCGAGGTCAAAGCGGACGCGCCTCAGAAATAAAACACAAAGAAAAGCACAGCAACTCAGATGCTTCGTCACGGAAGCCGGCGGGGCCGCTCGAGGTCAAAGCGGACGCGCCTCAGAAATAAAACACAAAGAAAAGCACAGCAACTCAGATGCATCGTCACGGAAGCCGGCGGGGCCGCTCGAGGTCAAAGCGGACGCGCCTCAGAAATAAAACACAAAGAAAAGCACAGCAACTCAGATGCATCGTCACGGAATCCGGCGGGGCCGCTCGAGGTCAGAGCGGACGCGCCTCAGAAATAAAACACAAAGAAAAGCACAGCAACTCAGATGCATCGTCACGGAAGCCGGCGGGGCCGCTCGAGGTCAAAGCGGACGCGCCTCAGAAATAAAACGCAAAGAAAAGCGCAGCAACGCAGATACATCGTCACGGAAGTCGTGGAGCCGGATGTTGCGCCGCGCCTGCGCAGTGGGGAAGCGTGATGTCACCGCCGGAGCGCCGTGCGAAAAAGGAAAACATGGTGCGCTGCTTGTAGGAATGCTTTGAGTTTCTTTAGCGTACGCTATACTTTTTAATTCCTCGCACATCTCAATCTCCTAACTCTCCAGCTGCTCGGTAAGCGTTATATTTCTATGCTATATACTCAAATCGATTGTATGAGTTGTTATAGATCTGACACTCAATCTGCCGTCAGAGGGCGACTGACGTCGTGGGAAACATTTGCCGAGGGATACTCACGCAGCCGTGACTATACGCAAATACATGCTAGAACGACCGTTCACACTTAAACAGGCACAAGTAACCGAACGCACGATTTCAACATTCCGAGTTATTGCTACACGTCCTGTTGAGTTCGGTCAAGGAAGTAAAATTTATTGCATGGCGCTTTATGTGGCGGGAAGTTAGCCTGGCGTTAACATTTTCGATCACCGCACCAAATCTCTGTGACCACGTGGCTCGACACTCGGGATGAAGATGAAGCGCAGAGCAATTCTGAGGTTAACTTTTTATTTTAAATGTGAGAATTTTGTTTTTAAAACTATACTTTTGGGGGGTTTGTAGTTTCTGTTCTGTCGACGTACTGCCTCGTTTAGCGAATCTTTTCTGAATAAAAAGGGGGAGGGGGAATGTATTTGTTTTTTTCTTTAATGTTCATGGTTAAAAATTTAAAATAAACCATTTTTATGGTTGAAAATCTTACGCTTCCCATTATTTTTTAGAAGTTTCAGAGTTACCCAACCGGCTCCCCAACGCACATTTTTTTCGTTGCATTAAAAAATATTATCGAGTGTGTTTTAAGTTTTGTCGTTTTAAAATTACTTTTTTTAACGCATTCAAAATATAAATCTCTCCCATAAAACTGCCGGTTATGTGTTTGGGGTAGCAGCTGCAATTAAGGGGTAACATTTAGCGGTTGGGTGGTACAAGTTGACTCCAATCCTTTCTTATACACTCTGAGAAATGCCTGCGCGTCTACTTGCCCGCAAAACACTTAAAGAGCCAATCTCTGTGATTTAGTTAATCAGCTCTGCGAATGATGGGGTAGAACACCCGTTTAGACCTCAAAATTAAGTTCTGCTTTGTGGCATCACGCAATGCAAAGTGTCATGCTTGCATTGCGTAATGCCACCGCGCAGACTTAATTTGAGGTCTAAACAGATGTTCCGCCTCAGTATTCGCTGAGCTGATTTCGTAGAAAGCAACGATTGGCTCTTCGAGTGCTTTGCGGGTAAGTAGACGCGGAGGAATTTCTTATGCCCCTGTCAGACGGGAACGTAAATGTCATTTTGATCGAATGTCATTCACCGCTCGGCGAGTCAGCTCGTGATGCTGCATGGTTCTGCACGTGGCGAGCGCACGCGCAGCATGGCGTATTAAGCGCGCGGATTGGCTGAGCTGTAATGTCATTTTGCTTAAATGTCATTTAACGTGCCCGTCTGACAGGGGTATTAGAGTGTATTTTCGCAGTCAGAGTTGGCGAGATTATTTCCCGCAAAGTCGGATGAAAAAGTATGTTTCTTTTAGAGCGCAGCTCTTAGGCGCCCGTTTCCGGCTTGAGCGGCATCGCCGTCGGCGTAATTGCGCGGTGCATGATGGGTAAATTTCCCCGCTAAATCTAGCGGAAAATTTTCCCCGCTACATCTAGCGGAAAATTTTCCCCGCTAAATCTAGCGGAAAATTTTCCCCGCTAAATCTAGTGGAAAATTTTCCCCGCTAAATTTAGCGGAAAATTTTCCCCGCTAGATTTAGCGGAAAATTTTCCCGCTAAATTTGGCGGAAAATTTTCTCCGCTAAATTTAGCGGAAAATTTTCCCCGCTAAATCTAGCGGAAAATTTTCCCCGCTAAATTTAGCGGAAAATGTTCCTCGCTAAATTTAGCGGGGAAAATTCCCCCCCCCTTCCTCGAGGTCACGGGACCCCCAGGCGACGTGACCCCCGCCCCCCCCCCCCCCCGTGCCTTCCCCTCCTCCTCAAGAGCTGCGCTCTAATTCCGCGTTACGGGGAGTTGTAAACGGCTTTCATTTTTTATTGGAAGAGGCGAAATGAATACCGGACGTCTTCAGAAGCAATACCTACTCTTGAAGTTGTCTAGTCTTAAGAGTCACCGAGAACTTTAGAGACGCCGGGCGTGGCGAGTCCCGAGCCTCTCATTATCGCTCCTCAGCCAGTCAGAGTGTGGCATTCGCCGATAAGAACGCCGAAGGACAAATGACGAAGCGAGAAGCGCGAACATGGTTAAGCCACACCCTACGTTTCTTAAACTATCAGTGACTCTTAAGTTACAGTACGAAAGGCCCGCACAAAGCGCGTGTCAGAAACGAGGGCGCTGCCGGAAAGCGGTTCTCGCACCTTGTGAAGTTTCATGTCGTTCTCAGTGAGGGGGGAAGGGAGGGGGCGCAGGGAGGATGAGGGGGGATAATTAAATTAAATAATTCAGTACAACTGTCTCATGGCACCTGTGAACCGCGAGAGAAGAAAGGGATTAGTGTCTTGTCTGACACTATAATCCTTTCTTTCTTGACACTCCCCCCCCCCCTGCGCTCGACGAGGCACTATTAATTACGAGTAGTACGTAGAAGCAGGAGGCGCACGGAGGCAGTTTGCGGAGTTGTAGAATCCTTTAAGCAGGTGGGTCAAGTTAGGAGCTGAACAGGAGAAGTGGAGAACCTCCTTAGCGCAGCTTAAACATCGTCAGGGAAACAAACGGTACGGTTTGTTTCCCATCCAGCCACTCCCCAATTTTCCGCGTGAATGGACCGCTAAAATAATATGGACTTGACGGTAGCCCGCCATTCTTTTCAAACGTTAGCAAGTCCGGCGAGCGGGTACATCCTTCTCACGCTGTTCGATTGTTGCATTGTAGGATTACGAGTCTGGTTAAACCGAGTTAAAAAAGTGTCTCTTACTTTTTCTTTTTTTTTTTCAATTTAGGTATTTCCGGTCAGGGACATTTTGCCCAGATTTACTTTATTTATAATGTCTTCAGTTCGCTAGTCTCTATACAGTTGGTCGGCTCGGGTTAGGAGCACGCAATGCAATCTCGCGTGAAGCGGTCGTGCTGCACCCCTGTGTGCGGAATCCGTTCTCACGGAAGACCCGAATCTCGGTCTCTTATGCACGGAGGCACCACCTAACGGTTATAATCTCCCTCTCCGACGACGGGTCCGCGCTTCCAGCGCTGAAGTCTGAAGAAACCCGATTCTGCCGTGAACAAACGAGCGAACAGTCGAAACAAAACAAAAAAGAGAGAAAAATAAAAGGAGCAACTGAATTCATTGCAACGACGATATGCACTGGCACGCATCAATGCGCAGTGCGCCAGCTTGTTCGATTTTATATAGTGTAGGTCTTCGTAAGGCGTATCTTATGTGTGTGTCTTTCTTTCGTATCCATCTTCTCTTTGCTCCTTGCGCGAGAGAGACGGCAGATGGCATAGCCGGGCCAAGATCGGAAACGAGCGCTCCCGGGCATGGAAAGCGACGACAGGAAACGGGGCACGCCGGGTAATCACATGCCTCGGGCTGGCCCCGCCGAAGCGCCTTCTTCCGGAGCGTTGCTCCTCCAGTCGACAATGTTATCGCCGACTCTTCGCGGGCAGTGAATCTTGTGTGTGACGCATTCAGTAAAGTAAGATGGATGAATTCGAAGAAAGTAGCATATTGTCCCTGCGTCGTCTCTTCGAGTTTGTTGTATCTACATGCACAATTTGCGGCGCTTCCTCGGCCGCAGCAATTGTCAGTTCCTAATAGCAGCTGAACGTTTAAGGTAACGTTCACAACGACAAACTCCTCCCCACAAAAGGCGGTGCAAGGTGAGCGTGCTTTTAGCTCGCTTATTTGTCCCGCTTATCTCGCGCAGCAACGTAAACAGGAGCCTAATGAACCGCGCACCCGTGCCTATCTACACAGATGGATTCGCACTTCGATCCGTCACACCCGACCGGCCAGCTGGCACTTACCCTGTGGCTCATAACGTTCACGATAGCAAGCTTCTCGCGAGCATTCAAAACAAAACAAAAAGCGCAATGTCGTGACGAATGATCAGCAGCAACAACGACACTGACAAAAAGAAACAAGGGTGTTTTTGTGTTTTTTTTGTATTACGCAGTGTTATTGACAGAGACGTAGAAAAAGAAAGGCATGAGCGCCCTTGTTTATGCTTTTGTCTTTATCCTCCTTTTTTTGTCCTTGTTGCGTTCGAAGTGCAGAATATTTGTAGAAGATTAAATATTCCAACATAATGATAAGAAACAAAAAGAAACGGGTACTCCTATGCTGCATTCACAGTGCAGCGTTCAAATCGCAACTGCGGAGCGGATGCGCCTGTTTTCATGATCAAATGCGCGTGAAACTGCACTGAATATTTAAGCAACCGCGTTTGCAACCGCTTCGCGAATGCGGTTCAGCCGCCAGCGTGAATTAGGCATTACAGTGCTGAAGACGCCATAAACGCTTTTCATGCACGCTATCAAGACTCACTGTTTTTCTCTACTAAGATATCAGCGTCTGTCATTCTTCTTTTTCTTACACTGCATGGGCTTCGTAGTTGTGCAGTCCGGTTGCAAAAGTCCTGTCTTTTCTTCTTTTTTTTTCTTTTTGCACTGTTGCTGCTAGTATAAATCACTAACTTGCCCAAGCTTCAATTTTAACAAGATTCGTGACGAATATCTTGTTATACCTCGGAAAGTGAAACCCTATACGCACAGAGATTACAGCCTTTGTGTGCTCTTACACGATGCAGGTACGCTCCGGCCTAAGAACCTCGAACGTGTCTCACAAACCATGGAGGGGCTCTGAATAATGGACGGCGTTAGGTTTTGCATTCTTTCTTCCGATGCCGGTGAAAACACGGTCCTCCTCGATTGCATTATTCAGGCGCGAGGGGCCGTCGCCGTCCTGCTCTACTGCGTCTTGCAATCGCCTCCCCCGCACTCTCATCGTGCCTGCAGGAACATCCGACGCCGCCGGTTATCCTGTGTCCACACAGGCCCACAGCGACTCGATTGATTTACCCAGCAAGACGCTACGCGTAATGTCTGGAAAAAGATACGTTAGAGAACGCGCTGCTGCGCCGTGGGCCAACATTTATATACTATAAGGGTTATGACCGCTCCAACAAAGCAAATGCGAATAAGAGAAATGATACAAAATGCTAGAAAGTCTCACTCAAACGGCAATACCCCTCCCCCCCCCACACACACACACACAGACACACCAAAAAAACAAAAAAAAAACTAATGGAGCGAGTAAAACGGAAACTATGACGCAAGGAGAACGCCGAAATGAAGCGAAGCTGCACTTCGTCCTGTCAGAGAAATTGGAGTCGCTGAGAACGAAGTCGCGGAGTATTTCGTAACGAGTAAAAGACGGGTTCAGGTTGCACAGAACTCCGTGCAGTAACAGTTAACGGTGCCGTTCCAGTCGACCAGAACCCCCTCTGGTTTCTTTGTAATGTTTCCTTTCTGATGTTTGGCAACTAAAGGAAGGCTGTAATATACATTTCGTTGTTGTTTTGGGTTTTTGTTTTTGTCACAAGGCATATTTTGGTTAATGGCATAGTTTTCGTCGCGGTGGCCTCTTGTAACGCCAGAAGCAAATGATGGTACACAGGTGCGCCAAACCCCTCCCTCCCAGACGCTGAAATGTTTCAGTTACGCGCTGCGAAGCTGAAAGTTTGACGGAGGAAATTGAATAGAAGGAAAACACGCAAGTTAGCCTGAGGATTACTTTCTAAAAAAATGCATTGTTTTGTTTTACTTAAGAATTGACGCGTAAAATATAACGCACATCAATAAAAAGAGGACTTACACAATGGGAGCCATTCAAAAACGACAAAATACGGCAGTAGCTGGCAGCGTCTAGCGCAAATGTGATTGTTTGGCTACAGTACAATTCTTCCCCTGTTAAAAAGAAAAAGTTTATGGGGTTTTTTTTTTTTCGAAGAAATGTTTTGTTTGCCGAAGAGCCTCGGCATCTGCGCCCGCCTTCACCGTTGCTTTGTAGCCCTCATGCAAGTTCGGAATACAAGCAAAGGAAGAAATCGTTTCAAACTGAATTTTCTTGGCAGCAGTTAACTGCAGCTACAGTTGTCAAAACGACAAATATTATTAACGTACGTTAATCAAACGTATCACACGCTAAGCATTGACGTTCTGCGTGTCTTTGCGGAGTTGTTTCGTAGTCGTAGAGTGTTTACTTATCTAATTATTTGTACATACTGCGACCTCAAATCTGGCCATTGCAGGAGTGGAAAACAGAGGTTAAAATAAACCAATACTGAACGACAAACAAAAACAAAACACTAAAAATATCAATTTAACAATCGCATATCGAGGCAATCTAAGTTTTTCTATTTATAATATAAAGTCATGATAGGGAAGCATGCGCTAAGATCCATCAACACTGTTCCATAACTCAATACTACAAGAGAAAAAATATTTCTAAAATAATTGATACGAGATTTAAATGGAAACAATTTTCAAAGGATGAAACCGTTCGGTGCAAGTGACATTTGTGAAATTAATGTAGTCCATTCGCTAATGCCACAATTCCCATTTACAATTTATAAACATCTTGAGTCGCTCGACAGTCCGCCTGAAAGACAAAGATTCAATTCCCAACACTGTCATACACTCTAAAAAAGATTCTGGTCGTAAAAGAACTCTTAGGGGTTCTTCGGCTTGTCCATATCTGGCACCGTAAAAAGTTTTTTTGAGCATCCCCTAAAAGGGTTTTTCGTGAAAAATCTATAAAAGGTCCTTTTAAGCTTTTTTTTATGCGAAAGAGTTTTTTATTACCCAATTGCCTTTTAGTAAGCCAGGGTGCAATAGTGTTTGAGGCGAAATCGATCTTCGCGAGCTGAAAGAGTTCTTGGGGCGTCAAAGAAACTTTGAAGAACGGATTTTTTTAGAGTGTATAGCAGACGATGGTGAGAAATGTCGATCATACATTTTGTAAATAAACCTTACAGCTTTACGCCGGATTCCCACTGGCGGCTCAACCGCATCCGCAAAACGGTTGTGTACGTGGTTGCTTAAAGTTCCAGTGTACAAATTTTACGCGCGTTTGATGATGAAAACGAGCGGATCCGCTTCGCGGTTTCAGTTCGAACGCCAGTGCGAATGCAACCTAAGCCCTTATTGAATCCAGAAGATTAATGTCACTGTTTTGGAAATGCGTCTCAGACAACGGATCCATACTCCAAAATTGGCCAAACGAACAGTTTTAAAAGAGTTTAATGAAACCTCTTTAGGAGAGCATTTCAACGTAAACTTATCTATTTGACGCACCCTAGCTTCGTAAAGGAGCGAAACAAATAAAGATAACGTGCTTGTCCCATATAAGGTTAAGCGTAAAAACAATACCTAAGCATTTTGAATTCACAAACCTCATTTAAAGCTATATCATCATTGCCGTAACCAACACACCAAAGGCGATATATTTTTTTATTTGAAAACCTCACGAACAGTGACTTGTCAGAGTTTATTTACATCTGCCATTTTTTGCTCCAGTTCAAAAAGCGCACGAAGGAATCGTTAATAGTTGATCATATAAAGAAATAAATTGTACACAACGGATTCGTCGGCATAAAAACGAATTTTAACCGGCATGTTTTCTACACTGTCATTAAGATAAATAAGAAATAAAAGTGATCGTAACACAAACCCCTGCGGTACACCAACTGATGCCTCTTCGGAGGCATCAGTTGGATCAACTGATGCTTGCGACCAACTGATGCCTCCGAAGAAGAAGAATCATTCCAAAACGAAACGAACCGTGATCTGCACTTTTAAATGATCTGTAATCCAGTCGATTAAGGCGTATTTTCAGTATAACTTTCAGCTTCAGAAGTGTGCGGGACTTTATCGAATGCCTTCGAATAATCCATGAATATAGCATCCACCTGTCCTACTTTTATTCAGAGATGAAGCAATGTCATGGGTGAATCCCAGAGTTCCGTGGTGGTTGAAATATGACGACGGCAACCGTGCTGTTGGGGGCAGATAATTGCATTTCCTTCGAGATACCCAGAGATGCGCTGATGTTCCTTCGAATAAGCGTACCCCTGTGTCAGAAAATAGGAATATTGTTGTTGTTGCTGTTGGTGGTGGTGTTGTTTGTTTGTTTGTTTGTTTGTTTGTTTTGTTGTTGTTGTTGTTTACCATGCATCTAATAGCCCGGTACGATTCGCGTTCCTTCCTTCACAGGTACCTTCGTAAAACCAAGGAGTTGGCCCATAAGCCAATGGCACGTAAGGTCGCTTCTCGAGGTCTGTGGCCGCAACTGTATATTAAACTTTCACGACGGAAACATAAAAGGCGGTGACCGAGGTAGCGCAAATGAAACTGCCGTAATAAATTCATACGAAAAAAAAATATTGTTTGCATATGGCGCCGGCGTATGGAACGAAGAACGTAGTTTCCAGCCACCCACGAGGCACCGTGTTCGCCTTTAACAGGGGAAAGTGAAATTGATGCGACAGCGCAGCACCTTAAGTTATGTTTGTTTTTTCCTCTTTTTTTTATGATTCCGTTGTTTACTTATTTCCGCATATTCTAGAGTCGTCGGTAAATCGCCGCAACCGGGACAATCTACCATCCTCGCACAATATGATTCTGCCATAAAAAAAAAAATCACAATTTTTTTTTTTTTTTTTACAATTGGAAGAAAAACGGAGACATTTCGGTGCATTATGCTTCTTTGTGGCTGCATGCGCCGCCGACTCGGAGCGTTATTGAGGACAACCTTTCTATGGGACATTACAAAGAGGGCAAGGAAATTAAAAATGTTGTATGCCCCGTAATATATGCGAACTTATCCTAGTTTAGGTAGGCCCAATTGGGAACTGAGTTCAAGATGGACGCGCACTTCCACTCAGCCCCTCGCTCAAACTTTTGTTCCACACCTCGATGCTGGAATTATTATTTGTTCTTACTTTAAGTCTCGTGGGCTAGTGTGTTGTTTTGCTGATTTTTTTTTATTGGGCCTTCATATCAAGTTTTGCACATTTACACTGTATCTGGAAATTTTGCAGGGACTCTAAGGCCTGGTTCACACTACAGCTAATCCGCTGCCGCCGAAGCGGAATCGGCCGCGGCAATGCGTGGACGTACGCCCGGCGGCCGAATTCTTCCAGATTCGTCCGCCGATTCGCAAGTGTGAACCAGGCGTACGGTACTCGGAAAATAATTGCGGGAGTACCTTAGAATTAGCAGCTCGACGTATGGCTATGAGGCTTGACTATTTAAAACTCACATAAAGCTGAGGTTGTTTTTTTTTAATTAT
Organism: Ixodes ricinus; assembly: GCA_037355805.1. NCBI lineage: Eukaryota > Metazoa > Arthropoda > Arachnida > Ixodida > Ixodidae > Ixodes > Ixodes ricinus. The sequence continues at coordinate 218,660 of JAZHYW010004360.1, forward strand.
TATTATAGCACACCACCTTTATTTATCTCCGCCTTGCACCACGCAGCCTTAACGTAATCAGACTACACCAGACTCATGATGACTGTTCGAATGTTCGACGAATTCCCGGAGCAAGGCACACGTAGCTGTGAAAACTATCGTTTCGCACCAGCAAACAGGGGCACAAGGACAGCAGCCGCGTCACACTACAAGGTACATTCCACTGGCTGATATGTTCCTCACAGCAGCATGGGTTACACAATGAATAAGGCAGTTCTTTATCTATTTCAAGATTCATTCAAACGTAAAGAGATTCAAGGCAGCGAGGAGATTCAACGTCATATAACAATAATAACATGAAAATAGCAAGTGCTCTCATTTTTTATTTTTTTTATTTTCATCTTAGAAATGTTTGGCTAATGCAACTATCCCGTTTAGAAGAAACTGAGTGGTTACAGCTAAAGCCCCTTCGTGTTTCAAAAGTAGCGCAATGTTCGTCGATGCACGAGGCACGTGCAACGTGCAGCCCTTGGGAAGATCATGGCGGCACAGCGCAGCACTAAGCTAGATATCAGACGCCATGAATTTCCCAGAAGTGGCGCGCGGCACGTGTCGCGAGCATTTCTAAAACAATAAATGGCGCCACTTTTACCCCATTCACACGGTCAGCATAAAGGTACCTTTAACATAGGTCCCTTTGCTATCGGCAAATCAGCCCGTGCTCTTGGGTCGCGAGCACACGCCACGCGCGGAAGATCGTGAATTGATTGGCGACAGAGAATAAAGGTCCCTTAGCTAAAGGTACCTTTACGGTCATGTGAATGGGCTATTAGTTACAGCTAGTCCCTTGATTTAAAAGTATGTCAAACTGAGTCCAAGTGGCGCCTTTAAAATATCAAATGTATTTCAGGAAAAAACACCGCGCGTTTCGGGAATTTCAACTGAACAATAACACACATCGCAATGTTCCCCGGGATTATTTTAGATCTGAGTCTTAAAATATCAAAAAGCAGTAATTAAACTTTAGGACGCGTATAGTTTGAATTCCACGGCTCTGCAAGTTTTTTTTTTATTTAATTTTATAGGCCACATTAGCAAAATTGTAAATTTTTGCTTTTCTTGACAAAAGATCGTAATTTTCCTCAGGACTGTGATTGCCTGGGTATCCGATAGAACGCAAATCAATTGGAATGTTTATATTTCCTCGAAAACATTGCATTCTAAGGCATGTCCCAGAAAGGCGGCCAGGAATGGTCGAGTCTGTTAAAACAACAGAAGTTTTAAACCCGAGCGAACAGAAACAAGGCATCGTACGCAGTCTTTTACCTATTTTTGTCCTTGAGCCTTCAGTCTCTAACTTAACTCTATTACACCCACATCCACTTAGTTGCAACCTCGATATTTTGTTAATATCTGTGTTGCTTTCGTTTTGTTTAAATCAAACCTTAAGGGTTTCTACCCATTATGTACATTTAGACTATTAAGTATTAGAAAGAAAAAAAACAGAAAACGGGAACTCAGATCGAACCTACGATACTGAACATCCAAAAGCCTTCCATTTCTCGGGGGACAAATTTCTTCCAGAGAAAAAACAAAATGGCTCCGGGAGTCCGTTTCAACGACTGATGATGACAGCCGAGCCACCAAACCTCTAGGCGCTGCTTTGGGCTTCCTTTTACTTTTCCCATCTTATCCCGAACTCACACGCCGACGCACACACATTCGTTCGCTTCTGCTCGTGTATCAGAGTGGAAAAAGTGCAGATCTGACCACAGAGGGGGCGACAACATCTAAGACTGAAATAAGTACATAAAGAAAAAAAAAGCGAGCGGCTTTTTCCGATGTTTGGAGTTCAAAAAAACAAGCGAAATAGAGAAGATGAGGCGCACCGGCAACTTCTTGAGCGTCGTTCCACGCGCAGGAAGTTCTGCAGAACAGCAAAGCGAAGGTGGTGGAGTAAAGGGGCGAAGTACCCGAAGGAGGAGAGTGTGCGGCAGTGCTGTCGGATGGATCGTTTATCTCAGAATCGACCCAAAATGGCCTGCCTCCGAGTTTGAAGCCCCGGTTCTACAAGTTAGAGCCCCCACATAAACTAGAAGCGTGAAGTCCCAGCAGAGCTCATTCTTTTTTGGGGGTGGAACGTGCCCGTAGAGAACTTCGGTGTTGCGAAGGAAAGGAGAATCACAAGAAAGAAAAGCCCGTCGGAGGTAATGTCACCCTCTTTCCAGATCAAGAAAATAACATATACGCGAGTGACGCCATTTTATAAAGCGCTATAGGTACATAAACATAGGCACGCCACGAGCGTCTGTATTTACAAACGTTCACGCGCCCAAACGACAGAACAGTCGAATTTCTGATTTAGAGCCTCGCCGTTCTAGTGCGTGCAGTCCTGTGTTCTATCTCGATATTTTTTTCTACTGCACGATGCAAAGTGTAAAATATTATAAACTCAGAAAAGACGACAAATGCCAACACCGCTTCGCACTTGGTACTCAACTCAATTCAACGTAGTTTAAACTCTGAAACGGAGAGAGTAATACAAAAAAAAAGTGGCAACACAACGCAGGCTTTGCCTTCTGTTGTTAGTTTTGTTTAATTTTTTTATATAAGTGTTTAAACTATGTTGTTTACCAACCAGCTCTCTGGCATATTCTTTTTTTTTCAATGCAACGTCGTATTTCATCTCCAGAAAGCACGAACTGATAAAAAAAAACGCCAAGATCGAGAAATATGCTCACTTCGGGGGATATTATTTCCTGCTTTTTTAACACAAAAGTAAGTGACAACGCCAAATATATTGCAAATATATATATATATATATATATATATATTTTTTTTTTAGTGGCATCGAAGTTTGTTTGTTGGTTTGTTATGTCATTTTGTTTGCTTGGTTCCGGACAGGATTTGCTGGAAACTAGAAGCACGAGGTCAAAAACGTAACTGAAAATACTCGAGAGCGAGTTTCGGGATTTCTTCCCTTCTTTTCATTTTTCAGCTCGCAATATATATATATATATATATATATATATATATATATATATATATATATATATATATATATATATATATATATATATATATATATATATATATATATATATATATATATATATCTTCTTTATTTTTTAGGGAAAGGAACGAAGGCCTAAAATTGGTCTGAGGGTGGCTCCACGGGTAACGAATCGTTCAAAGCTCACCTCCAAGAGTCGTGTCTACGGCGAAAATTCTGACGGCTCTTATGTATGCAGGTGGCGCTTGCAGTTGCACAACACAGACTGTCGTAATGAGTGTGTATATGTAAAATGGTTCTCGACACCAGATCTCACGTCAGCACTACCAACGCTAGCACAGAAAGTATTCCGAAGAGAAGCGCATATTCAATGGCTGTTGGGCAGAGCATATATTTGAACACTAACTGATGACTCTATAAATTGATTAGAGCTATTTTCCTTGTGTTTAAAAACTCCCGTGTCTGGGGAGAAAAAAAAAGATAAACTGTTGGGGGGCGGGGGGGGGGGGAGGGGGGGGGTTAGGCGCCGTAATTAAGCCAGGTTGTCTGGACACTCTTATTATTTTCATTTTGCGTGTGCGTCTTTCAATATTTTTATGCGCTACGGATAAATATTGTTGTATTTGAGGATTGTTCGAACAGTGGTCTGAATTGTATAGTACAGCATCATTCATAACCTTCACGGTGCAAGGGACAGCCACGACAACCGGTTTTCCTGTTAACACTGTTAAAGCTAGGGATCACACTGCCATTGTATTCGAACCATTATTCGCACACCTCTATTGTACTTTGTACAATATTCTCGCCCACACGTTTGTATAAATTAACATAGATTACACAGTCATCATATTGTCACGAACGGAGGTGACACGAAGACGAGCAATGAACTCAAAAATAACGGTTTAATCGGCGAACTTGTGCCAACCAAAAATAATAAACGAACGAAAGAGCGTCGAGGCAGCAGAAAAGCAGGCGGCGATTCGGCGGCGACAACAGAGCAGGAGCGGGACTGCCTCGACAAGGTCGCGGGTAGCTGCTTATCTACCGTGCGTCACTATCTCGAAAGTTCGGCAAAGAAGGTTCGAGGGTCGCGCGCTCGGGGCGAGGATGAACTGGCACTTTCGAGAACAACAAAGCAAAGGGAAAGTTACAACTAATGCGAGAATGAATGGGAATCTTCTAGAAGACCGTGACCGAGCGTTGCTTTCTCGGCTCTGCGGGCGGCAATATATGAAACCACGTTGTGCGCGGCAATATGCGACCAAGCCGACTCTGAATGCGCGCTTCAAGAACTTAAGAAATAAAAATATTCAACTATACGCATCCCATTAAAAAAGACTCGAGAAAGATATATTTTAAAACCATCCATGTATGCGACATAAAATAGCTGGCGGAATATACTCGGCGATAATGTGAGCAATACATGCAACAACAAATACTGTCTTCTGGTATTAAAGTCAAAGTTGAATGCTGCAAAGCTGTATAATTCATCTAATTTCTGGATTGTAATAATTGTGGCATAAAAACATCAATCGAGCATATACTTCGTGAGAAACCCAATTATTTCAACGAACAACATTACAAAAATCATCAAATAAACTCGCAGCCATTTTCTACTTCCAAGGTACAACTTGGGGTTTAATTGGAACGCAATGGACCAATTTCAAAAGGCGCCCGAGACTTTGGTAGAGTGTCTTGAAGGTACGAGGCTGTCATTACGTCTTCCAGTAACTTGTGCATCTTTCAAAATAATTTGCAGTACCGTCGCCAACAAAACGTTAGCAGCAGGGAGTAGCTGGCTAGGACAAATTTCAGGCTAACCTCGCTGTTTCTTATTCATCAACCCACACTCAATAAGCTTATGCGGTCACACTCTGCGCACTTTTCGCTTTGCCCCAAAACGCAGAAATGAAAAGAGCCGTTGAATACCTCCGTGCACTCAATAAACACTTAGGTGGATGTGTGAAGTGAACCTTCATTTCGTACTCCAGCCACACTTCCAACACTGGGGAACTTGCTATAAAACTCTTAGAATTTTGTATAACTAACATTTTGAATTGTGACAAAGCCAAAATATTTAAGGTTTTTAGTGTTTTTGTTGCTGTTGTTATTTATGTGTGTGTGTTTGTTTGTTTTTTTTTATTGCGATTGTTCGATGAGGTTGTGATTGTGAAACTAACGCCGCTGTGCCATGGGCCGTTCAAGAAGCTTAACACACCTCACAGTAAAATTAACCTTTATAGGAGCCTTTAAAACTGTGTCTTCTGCCGCGTATGCTACTGACTTGAGGAATACAGGTCGTATATGAAGTAAATCTTTGAATATAGAACAGATCATTCGGCACAGAACACGCGGCGTGTCCGGAAGGAGCGCGGCTGCTGTTGCTATCCAATAGCAACAGGGCGTCGCGCATTCCGCAGAAAAGATAAGTGCATAAACTAGCTTCCTGTCGGTACGATCCCGCCCTCCGGTACCAACGGCCACCATTGTTCTCACAACGCAAACAGCTCCTCGCGCAGCATACCGTAAGCTCTTTGCAAACTCGCCAAAATAAAAAATTGAGTTCATGTTCTGTATTGAAATATATTTTCTACCTACATAAATATCCATTTTCCAAATTAAGTTATATAGATACATCGCTGCGTCAAAACATGCTCCAATGATCCTTCCTTAGTGCATTTGTTTCTATCTGAATTTTCGTGCGGCTACGGGAAATCCTCTCTGCGAAGGTGGGAATCGAAGAGACTTCGCAGCAAGCAAAGTTGGAGCTCCAATCCACGCGATGAAGGCGGTTGAACAGCGAAGCTGTGGTATCACCTGCAACGATTGCCCAGTGCACTATAGACATTTTTAAGGCAAACGCCACCAGCTCCAGTCTTTGACGTCCCAGAGAACTTCCGGTTTCTAAAAAAAGAATGAACAAAGGCCGCCTTAACACCGCTGCTTGAAATGTAGATGAAACGTTGAACCACCAATTCTCCAGGTGAACCCCAAGAGAACGAAAGAGTGAGAGATCTGTTAAAATGTTTCGAGTATTCTTGTAAACCAACTTGCATCCTCCAAGATGTAATATTGTACAGCCGGAGGCCCTCGTTAAATCTCCATCTTTGTTGTCCGTGTAGCATTTATGCTTTCTAGCACTGGTGACATAAGCAAGCTCGACAGGCTTCCAAAGACGCTGCGACCGGAAGTCGCTTGGGACAGAAGCGGCAGTTCATGCTTGTAAACAACAAAAGGGTCTACACCAAATGATTCGCGAAATAAAAGTAAATGCACTGTACCAAAACGTTTTTATGTATGAAAGGCTAGTGACGTCACTCCCACGTTGCAAGCTGCCATCGCCGCGGCAACTTGCGCAACAGTAATCTTTATGGCTGGTTCACACATGCAGCGAAGCGGTGATGTAGCGCTGCTTACGTGTCGTCAGCTACTTATCGTCTGCCATGAGCAACAGTTTTGACGGTGCGATACAAAGCTGGTGAACACTCCCGTCAGCACGCGCTTAGCGCGAGGTCAGCGCTATGCTTGTAGCGCTCCGCTGCATGTGTGAACAGGATGCGGTGAGCGCATATACGTGCTTCGCATTGTTATCAGGGGCGCCTTATTATCAACAATTATCTGGTTCGGATTCTTGTTTCGTGCTTGTTCTTTATTGAAACGAATGCTGTGCTGTATGCTGTATGCCTGATATGCACTTTTCGCTTCAATCGCTAAATTTCTTTTTTGTGTGTGTGTTTTTTTTTTCGTGATGACGACGAGACGAAACAATTCCAGAAATCCGATCTGCAAGTCATATACACCTTCGCTTAAAAAAAATTGATCTTTAAACAGAGTAAAAAGAAATTAACCAGTTTAGTTTAGGTCGTTGAAATATTTGTTCCACGCCTAGGTTTGAACCGGTCAAGGGGGATCATGCCCCGCTTTCTACGCACGTCCCTCATCACTGCTTTGGAATGCGGCATGTGTATCGGGAAGTACAAAGACAAAAATCACCGTGCCGCAATCTTCATTGTTTCAAGACCAGAACTAAAAATTAAGAATAAGTACTTGGAAAAATGTGCACAATTATTGTTTCCCATCCTAAAAACATAACGATGTTTCGTGCCACGTCAACAAAGTGTACTCAATCAGTGCGACGAATTCAATAAGAAAACATCCTGCGATCTAAAATGAGCTCCCTAATTCCCTTAATCCGAAATATAAAAGAGTGCGACGTCTTATCGTGCTTGTATTTCTTTCATTCTTAATCTTTGGTCGAGAACAATAATCCTATTATCGCGAAACAATTTTCCAAAACAGCTGAAGGAACTTTCTTTTTAATCTAATTAACTTAAGAATCTCAAGCTTGCTTTTTTTACAATTTACCAGATATTACTGCGAATTATACTTTTATATCTTACTCAGAAGAGCAAGATGATTGGTACTCGATGTATTTTAGCACTATTCATAATAAATTTTAAAAATATCAATAACGTAAAAATACTTCCTGGAGATTGTGAGATGACGTCGTGACCAGTTCATTACAAAAAGTACAACTTTAAGGTAAAATAAAAATCCCCGCGCAATCTTTCCGCTGTTTTAAATTACAAGAATATTCCATTTATACAGTCAAAGCGAAGTCACAATATGACGTTCTTGAGAGATGATATCTTTGTACAAACATTCCATACTCAAGAGCAGCAGTTAGATTGAAATAGATTTAAAATACCGCTTGGTTCATTATATTTTATGCTACAATTTAACAGCCGAAATCTTCTCGTCAAACCTTCGAATTTCGTCAAATTCAAAGGGTGTTTTACGGGTGTTTTTCCAAAAATTAAAAGTCATCAGAGGTTTTTTTTTTCAAATTCTCTAAAATGCGGAGTTTATTTCCGCAGTGTATCATGTTAAAATAAATAAAAAAATAATAATAATAATTTCCGGGTGTAGGTGTATGCTAAGTAAAAAAATTAATAAAACGCGCTTGTATTAATTATTATTTCTGCAGCTGGATGTAACGTTGGTGCCATTGCCATCGGCAATACTAATTTGTCCCACGACTATACTCCGTTTCAACTTATGTTGTACCGCAGACAAGGCTAGAAGCGCGAGCTCATATAGCGTTGGGAGCTACTCTTAACGCACGAGAGCTTGTGCCGCCGAGATGTGCCGTAAAGCAAGGAGCTCGCGCTTGTAGCCTTTCCTGAGGTACATCATAAGGTGAAACAGAGTATAAGGTTTCACACAAGTGTTGCTTCGATAAACGTCGATACCTTAAAATCAAGAAACTCTTGGAGGTAGTCGCTGGGAAGCTCGCATCCATCCCATCCTATTCCACTAACCTATGGCCGGGCGAGGTGGAGTTGTAAAGGATGTATAGAGAAGTTTCAACTGTCCCTCTTCCCATTTTATACAATCTCTATGGTCCATAGCTTTCACTGTTATAAAAACCCTACCTCTCCTTCCTCTAAAGCACAAATAGTGTGGCCGAAACAGGAAGCCCAAACAGTGGCTTCTGTCGTAACCCGAAAGTACAACGACCTGTTGTCTTGAATGAACCTTGACGAGATAAGCAGTAAGAACCCCTTTGACAATGGTCCGAGATTCGAAAGATAACTGTGGTGTCATTCTCCCAGGACCATTGGCTCTGTGCGCTGGTGAAACTTAATTAAAAATACCGTCTTTCTTTTTTCTTGAAAGGGGGGGGGGCGGATTGGCACGGTAAATATTCCGAGTTTATGTGTTAAATCTGAATTGTCCAAAAGTTTACCTGCGGCTGTTTTTCAGACTTTTTAGGATTTTAGGATTTATCCGCAAACGCGGAACACTTGGTATATCCTAGGAAACGTCTGACGCGAAGCACACTCCAATTTCAAAGGCTCGATCTCCTACAGTGATAAGGATTGAACTTCCAATAAATTGTCTTTATCGTCGTCATGTAATCAACGCACGAACTGCGCGTAAAAAAAAACAGTGTCGTCTATCAAAGGCGGCAACTCCTACAGCGTGCAATAAACGTGATGGAAGCTGGCTCTTAGCACGAGGTTAATAGCAAAGCCACAGAAACAAGTGGATGGAAAGCTAGCGATGCATAACTACATCAGGAGTTGAACTCCCACCTAAACCGGTATCTATATGGACAGTTTCGATACAGTTGCACCGGCAAAACGTGACATCATTACCCTAGTCAGAAAGCGCAGTCTCCCGCCCAGCGGCTACGCGATACATGTCTCTTCGAAAACTCTCCATGCCCAATTCACACCCGAAGCAGTGCAGCAGGCATCCGTGTCTGCCAAATGAAAAGCCCGTTGCGAGCCCGCAGTCGCCAGCTGCCGGCAGGGCGAAACCGTTCCCCTGACCGCTCCGCGCCAAAAAGAAAAAAAAAAACGCAGCGGCAGTTTCGAGCCCGCACCCAGTGCCCAGATCCTCGTAGCCTGGTCAGCGTCACGCTATATCACGCCCAGCTACTGAAAGGAACACGAAACTCAAAAGGAAAAATCCCGCACTAAAAGCATCGGCGGCCGACGCCACCTGGCGTCCGACTGCAATCGATGGCGGTGCCGCGAAATTCCCCACGCCACCGGCCGGGCCAACGGTTTGTTTTTCCCTGCCACGCCACCGCCCGCCGTCAGCCCACCGCCATCAGCGGCCGACCTCGCCCGTCCATGCACCAAGCTCGGACGCTGCCCGGCCGAGATCCCAGTCACGGGGCAAGCTAAGGTCGCGAGCGACGCCCCAACGGACGATTCGGCGTTCATTTGGACCTCCCGAGCGCTCAGAGCCTTCCCGGCGTATCAGAAATCTATCAACCCGGGGTCGAGTGACGACCTGGTTTTTCCCGATTGAAGTTGCGACCTTGGCGCGGCGTGTTTCCATAGGCCCCGTGCTGCAATGAGTACTTACCCAATGTCACGCAGCGGCGCGCGTTATTTGCACGGCGTTCATTAACGCTCGAAATGGTGCATCTAGAGAAAGGACACGTGCGGAGTGGCAGGGCCCATTGCCTTTCAGAGGTCCACTCAGGCGGTAACGAGCCAAGCCGACAAGCGTGGCGCAAATGTCGAGGGAAAGGCTCGGATAGTGTGGACAGGAACGGAAAGCGGGCGAACGTTCGAAGCGGAACGACTGGGACAAGCCTCGAAGTGAGAGCTCTCGGAATACCGAAACGTTAAATCTCGACCTGCAATAGACTGTTGTTTTTCTTTTCTTTTTTCTGTTGGTGCCGCGTTTGTATTTGCGGCCCACCAGCCTGTTCTCGTTTGAATTCATCATTACTGTACGTCGTTTGTCAGTTCCTCCAAAAAAAAACGGGGTGCGGTGAAGTGGGTAAAAAACTAGCACGCAATATGTACTCAACGTCCCTTTGCCAAGAGCGAGTTTCATCCGTAAAAAAACCATAGAGCGAACATTGCAAACACTTAGTTTCCCCTTTACTATTGAATTTGAGTAATAAGTATGCAAAAATCTCCATTTACAAATCTCGTCTTTGTTAAAACCTTTAACAGTTCTGTTTTGTTTTGTTTTTGTTCATTATTATTTTTTTTTGCTGTGTCGGAGGGAATATCTTAAGAATTGTGTCTGCGTACGCACCTAAATGCGCAAGAATGACGATTGGAACTCACCGGGAGCTTATGGTTCTAGAAAAGAGACTCTTCAAGCCTCATGCCTTTTTTCTTTCTTTTTTTTTTTTTTTTTGGTGGGGGGGGGGGGGGGGGGGTGAGGGAGAAGGTGAGCAATTTAAGCCTGCTAAACAAACACTTGTGCTGCAGCCAATGAATGTTTTCCAACATGGAGAGGGAAACATTTTTAAAAAGCACGTCGTTAAAATGCTAGGTTTTGTATTCTTACTTCAAATATAAGATTTATGAAGGGGCTGAAGTCTAGAGTGTCGTCAGTTTTCTTTCTTTATGTCCTTTGGAGTTTCCTAAGGACGGAGCTTAAAGCGCACGGATGTACCATTGAAGTTCTGCGGAACGTTCGCCAAGGAAAAGGACTTCAAATTCCGCGCTAGCAAGTTAACTTCTTATATCATTCGTAAAGTATGTGCTTCCTTAGGCCCGAATCACCTTTTTCTTATGGCTTTTTTTTTCTTTTTTTTTATGAGCAGCATTAAAATTTTAAACGTTTAAAACTTTAATTTTTTGTTTTCTTGGCGGGTTTTAATAAAAGCTCTCTCCAACGAAATAATTCACGCCGAGAGAGAAACGCCAAAATGAGGTAAGCGTCCCCAACGTTAATCCCCAGGTGACAAAACCAAACTCGATAAAAGCCCCGAGGTCCTTTGTCACGTTCTATAGGGCGACTTTGCTGGAGCTGCAGGAGGCACTGGGTCAAAGGCGTGTTCGAAATTCTAAAAGAACTTAATTAAAAACTTCGAAACCAAAACGTCAGCGGTCCTCAATATCTCAAACCGGCGTACTCCGTCGAAAAAGTCGGCGAGGTGGCGGCTTCGAGTACAAATGCTTCAGAAAAACTGCCGAACAAAGTCGTGATCCGACGGCGAGCTCAGTCTACTGTGATATACGGCTTCCCACCCAGACTACGCTCTAAACGCAGCGCACGTACACAGGTACATCAGGGTGGGTTTTGCGCACACTCTGAGATTTCGCCCTCGATATTTGCTTCGCCCGAGCACCAGTCGCGTAGAAGCAGGAGTCAGCCGCGACCTTTCTCACGATCGGACTTTATCCCCAAACCCTAAAACTAACAAAAACAAAATAAACGAAAAATTGTAAAGCCTATCCCTTTCACGTGAAGATGGAGGACCAACGAAGCTGTTATCTTTACGACAACTTTACGACAACTATACGACATCTATATGATTTACATGTGATTGCAATGAAGACAAGGTCACGACTTTGTTGTTTAATTGTCTTTACTTAATTATTAGCGACTAAACTGATCATTGTCTTATGGTAGGGTGACCATATTCCTCAAGGTACAAAACAAGACATCCCAGCGGCAGGCGAGGGGGGGGGGGGGAGAGAGAGGGCTAAAGGTTGAGAGTGGGAGGAAACATTTTACTGAAATCATTGCTCTTATTTCGAAATGTTACCATATTGCGCTGAGCTCGAGGCCCAGTCACACTCATAGTTCAGTTGCACGCACTCATTTGGAAGGTCCTGCTTTGAGTCCTTCGTTGGTGTGGGCGTATTTTACCGACGACTGAAGTTTCCTAAGCAGGATTTTATCCCGCAAAACTCGGTTGTCAAAGTCTTCGCACTTATATGGGGAAAAAATCATGTCTCGAAAACGGGACATGATTCCTTATTGGGACAAAAAGACGGGACGGCAGAAGCGGGCCTCAAAAACGGGACTGTCCCGGCCAAAACGGGACGTCTGGTCACCCTATCTTATGGTCACTTATGGGAAAGTTCTAAACCCAATTTTTCGAGGCACACCTCAAGGACAGTTTTGTTTTTTTCCCGATTGAGCCCAAGTCTCTTTATCAGCATCGCGGAAGCGAAAGAAAAGAAGGTTACATCGGCGCGTTCTGCCCTCAGCCTGGTCACAGCGCACTCTTAGCTGAGATAAGACGGTGACCGTAGATGAAAACAAAGGATCACGACCTCACTATCTAATAATGCCAAGGAAAGCTGACTCACGCGGGTTGCCCCCTCTTTTATTTATACTTGCCACGTTTAATCGGAACGAAGGAGCGCCGTTTAAACGGGAGTTTTTGTTAACATCAATGGACGCATTTCTTTCCAGATCCTAGCACATAACAGCTTCGCTGTAAAAAGTATTTCGCCGACGCGCCTAAAGCGTGACGCAAACGCCTCCACGAGTCACACTCCGCGTTACGAAAACACGTTACCTTCACCGGCGTGTGCTTGCATTTAAAGAGCTGTGTTCCAACTCCGTTGCGCAAGAGCTTCTGGAAGGCGGCAGACTCAGCGATCTTCAATAGGCCGAGCCGTCACAAAGGTTAAACGTAACAAGGAGCGTTCGTTTCTGTCACACAAGCACTATCCCGGATGATAAAGGACACCGCCCCTGCAGCTTGGTTCGATCTCATGTAACTGCGTAAGCATTCAACCCCATAAACGCTGGAAAAGAGCCAGTCGTCCATCTGCCACAAGTACAAGTGCAGACACATTTCAGGGTCCCCACATAGGTAAACCTCGGGCGAAGCGGCACCTTCGCAACGCGGTCCTCGAAACTCCAAATGTAACACCCATGCGCCCAAAGAAAGCGCAAGCGTGCACGGGAAGAAGCACCGCGGGAAGCATATGGACTCGAAAACAAGTGCCTCCTCCGCGCGTCACGTTCTTTCTTGCCTCGCCGGGGCCATTTCAGCATCTGTAGCGCACGGAAGCCAGTTCGAAGTTCCTGCTGTTGGCTCGGCGAGTCCCAGGTGGTCGCGTTCCCGCGCAAGCACGCCCGCCTACACCAAGCGCAAGAGCACTTTCGCAACGGTGACGGCAGACGGAGAGAACGGCGGCAGGGGTCGTCAATCAGTGCCGGAAATTCCCAAGCTGCTGCACGTCAAAACAAACTACAGATTCGATTGCACCTAGGCCCTGAGGGCCATGGAGCTCCGGCCATTGCCCCGTCAGTAAAACGTTGGATGGAATTAGGGTATCGTGGACGCAGGCAGTTATTCTCGCAAAGTTTCCGTCTGAGAGGCACACGAAACAAGACAGTTGATGCAATTATTCATTCAGGTGCACTTCGCTAACCTCATAAGACGGAATCTATCCAGCCTCTCAAATCCCGTCCGATTGGAGCTGAGCGCTCCAAGCGTAAAAAAAAAAAAAGCGATATTGTATTTCTTTTTTTCTTTCTTTTTCTTAATTAACTTAGTTTAATACAAATTAAAAAAAGACAATCAGCTAAATGACTGTAGCTATTTTTTTAAACTTTTTATGAACCTACGTTTTGACAAAATCACTGTAAATCTGTAAAAGGTGACACGAAATTCTCAGTTGCCAAGCTAAGTTCTAATTTTCGGGGGAAGGAAAATGGTGTAGACAGCAAGAAAGAGAGAGAGAGAGAGTAAGCACTGCAGCTTTTTTGAAACCAAACAGAACAAAATGTTGGATATTTTTATAGCCGTTTTTTCAACACTGATATATTTCTTGTATTTTACGTATTTCAGTCCTTTCGGCGCCTCACGCGACTCTAAATAAACTTAATGAAAGAGATCGCACCCCAGAAAACTTTTTTTTTTTTTTAGATATGAAACGCGGGTAAACATTGAAAGAGGATCGAATACCAGTGGGTCAACAAACTTCTAGCTGTTATAGATATGGAACGGCACGGGTAATATATATTTGTTTAAGCGCGCTAGATTGATGTTGATTTTTCACTGGTATTTGTACAAGAGGATGGTGTTAAAGAAAAAACAACACTTAAAAAAGCCAAATATAATAAATAAAATGTTCACACGTTTCTCCTTCTCCATTGAATATCTCAAATGCAGCAGCTGTAACTCAGATTTCTATATGAAAGGTTCTTAGGCGAACTATGTGCACATGGCAGCCAAATTCTTGGGCATGATTACACGCACCGCCAAAACACCTGTCAAAGCTAAAAACTCGGGTCAATGCGTTCATAAAAGAAGGAGAACATAAGTTTTAACTATTTCTTCGTCTTTACAGCTTGACTGTTTTTGGTATACCCGTTTCCATCACCACTTGCACGCTTTCGCGTGACCGCGATGCCATGTTGAATTCTGGTCAACACGGTACGGTGGAAACACGGTACGGTGGAAAAAGCGGGGAACAGATAGAACTTTAGTAGCCCGACAGTCGTTCTGTTTGTTCCCCACTATTCTCGTTTATTATAAAAAAAAGTATATGTATTTATTTATTTTTGTTTATTAAATTTTGCGGGTCAAGGTCGGCAGGGTGGCAGAGGAAGAAGGCATTTCTGGCCTCGCAAGTCATCTCATCATCTCTACCCATTACAGTGCGGTAATAAACAAATACGTAGAGGTACACAGACATATCTTCCTCGAATTTGTTGAGAAATGCCTTTATTATTACTATTATTATTATTATTTTAAAAATATTTTTTGTTGCCAATACTCATCTTGTGTTTGAAGCTCTACAGGATAGAATAATTCTTTGTTGATGTAGTGCCGGATTACCACTTGAGCGAATGGTTTCCAAACATGCTTGTTTGAGCGAAAAGCTCAGAACAAAGTCAAGCACTCTCCAAACCAAGAGTGAACACCCGCACGTGTCCAACACAATGGCGGAGCTCTTTTGACGGTTTTGGTTTGAGGACACGACGATTCTAAGCTTCCACCGTGCTTTTTATACACACACACACACCGTCAAAATCGTCGCTGGCAGTCGATAACCCGTCGTTACACCACATATAGGAACCATAAGAGAAAGCCATCGAAACGCCTCGTTGCCAATACCGGGTGTTTCCGCAAAAACTTTCAAAGATTCCTAAAAATAGGGTGCTCATACAAAAAAAAATATTGACTCTTTTCGAGAACAAACTTTCAGCCACGGCGTACGTTAGGGATTGCAAAAGCAAAACACACACGCAAACACTAAGTAGCAAAATAATTGCCTAAAACTAACTAATGAGTTTTTAAGTATAGTGAAAATAAACGTATGTTTCCAATTAGAAACTTGCTGAGCGTCGTCGAAAATCGCTAAATCAGTCACTTTTAGGACGACTTTAAGAACTAAGGAAGCGCGGGCGTGCGCTTAAGTTCCCATTTGTGCAGCAGATGTGAAAACGCGGATTATATTATTTGTCATTCGCGTTTACGCTGCGAAGTGATAAAGAAAAGCAATGAAATTCACCGGCCCCTATGCATTTGAAGTTGTCTAGCACTGCCAAAAGTCAGTGATAGACAACAGATGTCCATCGCTCGTCTATGAGATCTAACGCTTATCAGTTTTAATCAATCCCCCGAGCGCAAAACGTCAGAATTAAACCGCATGACCGAATATATTGAATCGTCAATACTCTGTGCAAGCAGGTCCAGGGAACACACGTGTTGTATAATGATTTAAATTATTTGTAAATAGCTAGACCATGATGGTCCAGTTATTTACAGATCTTTTAAAGCATCGACGTGAAAGAAAAAGCGGTATAACTCATATAGCTGCGAAATTTCCGAGACCAGTAACTTGTCCCTTTTAAAACCGCAAGTATACATTGCTCATGTATACGTAATGGCCCGTTTTGTCAAACCCGTGAAGTACGTCGCAACGTGAACAAACAACGGGCTATCACTCTGGAAAAAAAAAAAAAGCCCGTGCGTCTACTTTCCCGCATAACACTCGGAGAGCGAATCTCCGCAACTTACGGAGGCAGCTCAGCGAATGACAATGCCGAGACATATGTTTAGACCAAAAACGCGGTCCGAGTTTTTACATTGAGCGATGCAAAATGTCACGCTTGCATTGCTTAATGTCACAACTCAGTCTGCGTTTTTTGGTCTAAACATATGTTTCGGCATCGTCATTCGCTGAGCTGCCTCCGTAAGTTGCGGTGATTCGCTCTCCGAGTATTATGCGGGAAAGTAGACGCATGGGTTTTCTTCGAGTGTATAGAGTATACCCCTTTTCGACAAACAAAAATTAAAGTTATGAAACTACTATTTGAAGAAGACCATATACCAAAATTAGGTTCCTTTTGATGGTTTTTTTTTACTTATTTTTTTTTATACGTGCTCAGCGTTGAGAGTAGACGCGGGGTTAAAAGGTCTATATGTCAAGTTGAGCATGGTATTCTAAAAGCAGCCTAGGCGGCAGCTCTGAAGAAAGAAAAAACTCAAAACAACTAAATGAGATTTTTTTTTTTAGGAAGGAGAACGATAGCATTAAAGGCGATTGCGCCATTTTCGGTAATGTCCGTAGCAAAATCCCTCCTGAAATGGCTCGGCACAGTAAGAATGCCATCGTATCCCTTTTACGCAATAAAAGAAATCCACACATTCGGAGCTGATTTCCAAAACGCCATATAAAAAGAGAAAACATTTTTGTCGTATCTGCCACCCCGCGGAAACAGAGCACCCTCTATTTCCAAATCACCACGTTACGACTTAGGCCAGTACCAGCATCACCATGAGGACGAACTCCTCGAAACGCACGTTCACCTCGCCGGTCTTTTGGCGGTCGTAGCGACAAAACGCGTCCGCCGAGCTCTTGATGAACATGCAGCTTTGGATGAACTCGTCAAAGTAGATCTTGCCACCGCGGTCGTAGCGCCGAAGCAGCAGCTCAGTGAAGCGGTCCGACACGCTGTAGCCGAACTCCCGCAGCGCGCCTTGCAGCTCGCTCGCCTCGATGCTCCCGTTGTTGGTCTTGTCAAAGACGCGGAAGGAAGCCGACCAGTCGGTAACGAAGCGGTACAGCTCGGCGAACTCGTCGAAGTTGATGGTGCCGTCGTGGTTCCGGTCGAAGAGTTCCACCAGCATCTTGGCCGTTTCCATGTTGAATGGCCGCCAGGTTCCTCCAGACAGCGCCATCTGCAGCTCTCGGTAGTCGATGGCGCCGTTGTGCCCCTGGTCGGCCGCCATGAAGGTGCTCCGAAGGGTCGTCTGATTCAGCGGCTGGCCGCCAATGTGCGCCATGCCCACGCCGCTGCGGTCGCCGCTCCTGCGACTCCCGCTGAGGTCGACGACGCTGCTCGACGGGCGGCCGTGCGCTCGCGCTCTGCGCCATCTTCTGCCTTCTCTTCGGCCGAAACAATCGCCCCTAGCTTGTAAACTTTGCGCTAGATTGCGCAACACTAAACAACGGTGCAATCCAGCTGCTTAGAAATCACGGTTCCGGAGATTCTGGTATGAAAACTCACGTTCGCGTTCCATGGATTCACGAGCGACCATGGCAGGCTTTCAAGCGAGATCTCGTGCCAGCGCTCGTTGTGTGCACGCGCGTTCTCCGCCCAAAAACCTTGAACCTGTGATTTCCTGAAAAGATGGATTTGCAAGTCGCCTGTGACGGTGTGCGGCGACGCCAGGCGAGACGCATACGCCGCTCCGCCGCCCACTCTCGTCGAGTTTCCGCGTGACACTTGGAAAGGGCTCGGGGACCCACTCACGATGACGTCACTTGCAGTCATTGTCCTTCTAAAGTCGTGTGCATGCTAAGAGTGTGTTAGAACATAGCCTCCGTTAGAAGCTCCGCCCTCAGCACGCGCTTGATGCCCTTCTGGCGCGCTTTGCATGGCTGGGCGTGATCACGGACCCCATGGAGTGTTACCGAAGGTATAAAGCTCGGACTGGAAGCGGAGCTTCTGGTGCACTCTTAACTTGCATCTCACCATAGCTGGTATCGACCCTACCTAATTCGACACGTGTCGACGCATAACGTATGAGTTCCACATTATATTCTCTTTCCTATTCGATAGCGCTATGTTTAAAGAGCCATTACGTCGCTTCAAGCAGAACGACCTTCACTCCTCTCATTTCACGGTTCTGTAACATTCACATTTTTTATTAATTTACAAGATATTACAGAAACACACCAACGAGGCAGTTACGATTTCTTTATTTTTCTTCCTACTTCCTCGTTCTTGACTTCTTTGCTCCACCCTTCGCTCCACCCGTTGCCTCACGCTGCGTATGATGAAATTTCCACCGCTGCCCTCGTATTGCGCCGGCAAAATTGCCCATCACCAGCGGAGACGCCGGACGCCATTTCAAGCCAGACTAACTTCCCGCCGCAAAAAAAAACCTTCATAAAACTATTTGGATTTTTGCTTCATCTTTTGCTCCGTCTCACTTTGGCGTGACTCGGAGCGACGGCAATATGCTCGAGCTTGCTCGCGCTTCAGAACCCAGGGATCCTAGGTTAAATCCCCACCCCTGCCCGTTTCGATCTGGGAGCGCATCATACCGGCGTGCGGTCGTGTATCACTACTGCGTGGTGCGCGTTAAAGACCCCAGGCTAGTGGTCGCACTGCGCCGGCTAAATTTCTCATCTAAAGTGCAAACCAATGTCGCCATATACTCTGGCAAACTAAACTCCCGCTGTCTAAACAACTAACTATTAATTTTGTTTATGCTCGACCTCCTTGTTTTAGAAAGTAATACATCGTTTATTGTACCTCACCTACATCCTTTATTTCTCACTGTAGATTGTAGATTGGGACATAATATCTCTCATTGTAGATTGGGGCATCATAATTATTACGGATGTCGCGATCTCCTGTCCAACCTGAGGTTCGCGAGGCTCAGCGAACTGTCGAACTTCTACAAAAATTCGACAAAGTTTTTCTTTTGAACAGTGTTGCCTCACTACTGCAAGAAATTCACAAATTTGGACCAAAATAATCGGAACTATTGTTTATTTATTTCAGAGCGTAGAAGATGATTACTTCGATAATTTAGCTACTTTGTTACACTCCTCCGCCAGGTGGCGTGAGATCGTTCTTAATTTCCGCGAATGCGCATAATAATCGAACTTGAGTCGAACTGTTGTCACGCTTTGCTTTAGAAGTTGGAAAACGCGACTTTCTTAGCAATTGTTTCTCGTTCCTGCTCGTTTCGATGTGCACGGACGTCCTGCGTTTGTGTAACCAGCGCGGTGTGGACACCGAGTTAACAGTTCGACTGCGCTAGCTAAATTGTTCTCAACGCTATTTTTATTGATGTTTCGCTTTGTGAAAACGATTCATTTTATACATGTTTATATTCCATACACGTAAGGCCAAAACAACCCGATCCCGGAAAATCTACATTACTGAAACACATTACAATTAAACACTCTAAACAAAACCTGGTGCGACTACTCTCCCGCAGAGCACATGGGAAAGCCAATCGCTGCAATCTGCCGAGGAAGCTCAGCGAGGTCATGTGGCTGTTACATTTGGGTCAGACGTATAGACCAATCAGGATTTTCCCGTCACGCCACCGACGCCGGCTTTTTTGTGACACGAGCACCTTAACGTTAAAAAAAGAAAAAACATTCTGCGCTATGGCAGAATGTGGCACAGTGAAACGTCATGCTCAAATTTCATTGCCTGAAACAGTGAAATTTGATTAGCTCAACGCGATTTTTTTAAATTCGTACTATAGGAACCGTCACCCTAAGAAACACAGGTCGTGGTACGAATCCCAAGAACTTTATTATCGCTCCAACAGACAACTAATTGATTAATTAGCCGATAATAACGTCCAACAGGGTGTCAAAACGAAATATTTGTTACGATTTCAGGTTCGTTCCACAGAAGAAAAAAAATCCGAAAACAATTATGGTTGGTAACGGTTTGTGTTTGAGTGAAAAGGAAAAATAATAATAATGTAGAACCAAAATTAAAAAGAAAAACGAAACGTTCGGTTTTTTTTGTGTGTTTCTTTTTCTTTGTCATTATAAAGCTCTTGCAAGTGCGCACTTATTGCAACGATATACAATTGAAGAATTTGGGCAAAATACACCGCGAGAAAGAACGGCTCAATGCACTGAGCATGATCTCAGAAGCAGCACGTCATCGGAGTACTCGGGGAAATGCGAGACCTCTGTTCCGATACGATAAACTTCAACGCCGAGAATGCCTGCCCCACGCTGACGCGTGTGGCTGGTACACCAAAAGCTACTTGAGCTAAAATGTGCAGTTTCAGTTTGCGCTCCTTTTGTTCTTCCCAAAATGTGAACGCATTCGTGGTTCTGGGAAGGTGTATAGCTCCTTATCCAGTATTTCGAGCACGCATGTTATGTCCAAGGAGCATAGCAGCGCGGCGACACTGAGAACGAGTCAAATCAGCTCAACTGTCTTTTGGCTGGAGGACTATGTGAGCGCGCAAAGGTGCGCCGCTGTCATTGAGTGAAGGAGAGGCAGTGTCTCCCGGGGGTCGATGATGCAACTCACTGCGGTGCGCAATGGGCCGCTGCGGCGGATGTCGAAAGAAATGTACTCGTCCCCCAATGAATGGCAGGGCAGTCGGGCACGAAGGACGCGCAAAAGAAAAGAAAAGAAAACACGCATATCTTTTTTTTTTTAATATTTTGAAGAAAAAAAATGTATTTGCGTGTTTTGTAATCAATCGGCTAGGACGCGATATTGTTTACTGTTGTGTTTTTATAGACGTTATGTTTCGTACAAACAACGCTGGCAAACGAAAACGAAAATTTTAAACGGCGCTACCGGACGCATTCGTTTACATATGGGCTTTTTTTTAGGAGATGACAACACCGGTTTTTTTTTTTTCGCTTAAGAATTGTTCATTATTTTAGAATCCACCCACGTCTGCGTCTCTCGGAGCAACCGTGTATAGTTCTGATCGCAGTGGTAATGTATTTTAGTGTTCAAATTTATTTACATTTTTCTTCGGTAAGCAATGCTGCCACTCGGTTCGAAAAAGGACATCGTCACCCTGAGACCGACAAACAACGAGGCACTCCGTCCCAACTTACCTCAGCGCCTACCAGTAAACACTACGAAAAAGTGGCCATCATTGATGAGATCAATATCCAAAATCCTAACTGGCTCAAAACAAAATACGCGGGACTGCTCCAGGCACTTTTTGGAACGCGTGGCTGTCGTTTCCATTGTTGCTGAAAGAAGGCTCTGAATCCACGAGTCGAATGAGTGCGAAAACAGGTAACAATGCCGTGCACTTATAACAATACCATGCATTTACTTCTCACGCTTTCACTTTTGATTAGTCTCAGTCGGTCCGCTATTTATTCAACCAAACACCCTTCGTCCCTCGATGAGTTTTGGGAGGATAAACGACCGGGGTTACATGCACGCTATAACGGAGGCTGCTTTCTTAGGAACAAGGTATCTCGGCTACTTTGTCATCGCGCAGGAACTAAACTGAGAACCCACCCCTTTCTGCTGTCCCTCCCGACGAACCCGACAAAAACAAAAGGTAGCGTGTAAAAAAAAAGAAAAAAGAGAAGCAAACTCCGAGAAAGCATTTGTCGCGGGGTGGGACGTCAAAAATCCCCGTGACGTTCGCATTGAACCCCGCGCAACATCCGCGGTAGCAGTAGCAAAAGCAGGAAGGTAGGCGTGCGGGCTCCAAGA
Source organism: Ixodes ricinus (assembly GCA_037355805.1). Classification (NCBI taxonomy): domain Eukaryota; kingdom Metazoa; phylum Arthropoda; class Arachnida; order Ixodida; family Ixodidae; genus Ixodes; species Ixodes ricinus. Next base: position 240,582 of record JAZHYW010004360.1, read on the forward strand.
TTAAAAATGGATTTTCTTGGCGCCCGGAATCCCCAAAAGCCCGTCGCCGAGAAGGCCATCGCGTGTAAACAGCTCATGCGTCCTGCCGTGCCCCCGAGGGCAACGTCGGTGAAATCTGGGCATGCATGGGGGAAATTAACAACACCAACAAAGAAAAAGGAAACTTGCAACGACATTACAAGATTTTTGGGGTGTATTTTGTTCTGGAACACCGAAAGAATGAGACACAGGTGGAACGAGGGACGATGTACACTTTCTTTCAAAGGCGTATACGCCGTCCCTCGTCCCTCTTTTGTTGTTCCTCAACTCAATCAACACGCTCGACAGTCTACATTACTTTGTTCTACGTGCACATGTTTCTTCTTTATTTTTTGTTTGTGGTTATACAAGGGCGAGGGGAGGGGACCGGTACTAGAAAACGAATCAAATGAGTGGAAAAAACAAGTGTCTAACATAAAAAATAGGCACTGATCATACAGCAACTGCCGTAGTAACAGTGCTGCTTTGCTGCAATCTCATTGAAGAAGTGTCATTCACAGCGGAGCGCAGCCGCCCTGTTACAGTGCTCGAGATTGATCAGAAGCGAAATTGTTCGGATTGCTTTCGAAAAAAAAGGAAAAAAAGAAAACTGGCACGAAGATAACACGCTGGACCTCCGTTTCTCGTTTCAGGGAACGGATTCATCGAAGGTCGAGAATTGGACAACTTCCTCCGGGAATTCGTCTCCAGCGTCAGCCTGTCTGATGTAGGTCCGGAGGTGAGTGGCACGACGTCGGTCTTTCTTTTCACCGTTTCGCCCTTTTGTTTGGGGGAGTACGACCGAGTGCCTCCCTTGTTCCGGGTTAAACATACGATTCAGAATAACTGGCTTTTCAAAATCACCGGCGAATACTGCTTCAAACGGCACTGCGGTGTTGAAAGCACTCCCTAGCTATCCTATACCAATTCTATACTCCGTTTCACCTTGTGTTGTACCGCAGACAAGGCTAGAAGCGCGAGCTTATAGCGTTGGGAGCTGCTCTTAACGCACGAGAGCTTGTGCCGCCGAGAGGTGCCCTAGAGCAAGGAGCTCGCGCTTGTAGCCTTTCCCGCGGTACATCATAAGGTGAAACAGATTATAGGGGGATCTGTGGCCGAGTGGGCTAGCGCACACCAGTTCGGAACACGTGGCGTGAAAGCTCGCGCTGCAGAACCCAGGGATCCCATGGGTTCAATCCGCCCCTGCCCGTTTCGATCTGGATTAGCACGTACCGGAGCGCGGTCGTGTATCACTATTGCGTGGTGCACGTTCAAGACCCCAGGCTAGCGGTTCTTCTGCGCTGGCTAAATTTCGCATCTGCAGCTGGGAGACAAGTCGCCCGTTGAGGCAGACTAACTTCCGGATGTATAAACATACAGACAACACAATTCATTATATTTCTAAATTATCGAGTTAGGGTGGTGCAATCGAGCAACAGACTTGTCATTTGCGACAATATTTATATATTTCTTTATAAATTACCTCCCATTAATTACTTCTCAAAATATTTTATTATTTACACCCGTAGTTTTTTTTTTGTTTTTGTTTTTTGTCGGCTCTTCGCAATTATTTTTTTCTAAGTGTTCTCACTGAAACAAAATGGGTGTTCAGTTAGAGGCCTGAAAGGCAGATGTTCCAAGTGTGAAAGAAAATTGTAGAGAATGCTCGTTCGCTGCTCTCCACAGAGTAGTGATAAGCAGAGACACCCCGTCGGCATTTTTTCGTATTTTAAAACCGGAGATTGTCGTTTCCTGATCGATACATAGGCGAAAGCGTGAACGCTTTCCTTCGTATGACCACGCAAATTATTCAAGGTAATAGAATTCCACGCTTAACGTAACTAGCACTACCGCAATTGTGTCAAGTATAACGTCATTCAGACTTTTCATGTTTGCACTCGGACGCGAGACACATGCCAGTCAGACACTGGCATGAACGCGTCCGTATTGTATCATCTCTGGCGACGCCATGGCGTGGACCATACTGGCACATTTTTTTTTTCTTATGGGTATCAGGAACACTTGTGTTAACGCACCCCAAGGGTAATAAATACTGTACTAAAACCGCGTCTTGAGGAAAATGAAGTGAGCCTTTAAAACAAAGTTCACTGGATTGAAAATTCCGTGGTACCGTGTCGAAGTCGAGCGCCATAAACTCTGGAAACGCTCTGAGTGAGCGTCATCCTAAACCTGTCAGATCTACGCCGTCCGGTCACAAACAACGCACCCGCACAAAGTAAATATCGGAAGAATAAAAATAATTCGCGAAGCTGACGCTTTCTTTTGTTGACGATAAAACAGGCAGTAAAAGAGACAGGAGCACCATCGACAAAAATGTTATAAATGTTAGACGGGTAAATAGTTGTAAAACGGACCTCCGGAGATATCGTGTACACGCATTTGAAGTAGTAAGGAATAAAACAACGTCAAGCGCGGCTGGCATAAATTGCAACGGGAATATTTTTAGCACTTACAAAGCCTTCGGCGTCGAGCTAGTTTTTACAGCGAAGCTGTTATGCGCTAGGATCCGGGAAAAAATGCGTCCGCGTATGTTGCCAGAACACTCCTCATTGGTCGAGGCAAGTATGAATATATAAAAATAAAAAGAGGGGGCAACCAGCGTAGTAGCCTTCCTTGGCATTATTAGATAGTGAGGTCCCAATCCCTTGTTATCATCTCTAGGCATCGTCCTCGAGGTCGTCCTAGAAGTCGTTCTTGTGGTCATCCGAGAGGTCGTCCTAGACGTCGTCCTCTAGGCGTCGTCCTAGACGTCGTAAAAATAACTGCTTCGCTGGTCCTCCATCTTCACTTAAAGTGGAAGGGCTCTACAATTTTTTTTTTTTTTACGAATGAACCTCGATAGAAACGAAAACAAAAACACAGTAAAACCATGTTACTGCCTCGAAATATATGTTAATGCGCTATACACTGCATATGCATTCCGAATTTACGCACATGGAATAGTGCTACAGTCAGTGACAGTTTAAGAAACATGTCCCGAGTACCTTCTGAACGCTCCGGAGCCAATGAGATTACGTATCACGTATAACGAAGCAAGAAGAGTTTCTTAAAGTGACGGTGACTGTAGCATAAGTATGGACGTTTAATGCAAAGAGTGGGCCGACGTGCTTCGAGACTTTCAAAAACACGAGGCCTCCTTTCAAAGCTTTTGACGCTCCGGTCGTCAGGTGTTTTCTAATTTCGGGCTTGCCAACACTCACGCGATTAATCAATTTGCATACTTCCTTGCTTTAGCTCGAAGTTGAGACCGCATTAGTTGAATGAAGCCGCGAAAGATGCCGCAGCCGTGTACCTCTCACGATATCAAAACTTCAGGCCAAAGCGTAAGAGCATGCAATGTGGAGACTTCGAACAAGGTCGCAAGAAAAGAGCAAGAATACCACCACTATCTTGAACAGCCAAACGAAGATCCGTCTATCGTTTAGCGACTACTTGGGCTACTACTTGGGGATTCCCGTGTCTTTGTGGCAACGACGAGAGCCACTAAAGGCCCCTACGCACAGCTGCGTTTGAGCGCGTTTGACTGCGTTGCGGCTGCGAGAAACAAGGACATCCGTGCTTCTTGTGTCGCGTGCCAAGCAATTCCTTCACTTGGAATCCACGCTTCATGCGAAGCGCAGATGCGGCCTTTACCTCGCTTTTTGCGTTGTCGACGCGCAAAATTCTGGCAGTACATGAGGGCTATTGAGTTGGTATTATAACCCATCTGAATAGCCTTCTTGAACTACCCTTAGCAAAGTCGGGGCTATCTGTGTACATGATTAAAAATAAACAGCCCTTAAGAACAGCGACCAAGAAAAGAAACCCACAACACGTCACAGGTGCTGTCCTGTCTTAAGAGTTACTTTTCTTAGTCCTTTAGTTCCCGTCCTTTAAGGGACACTGCAAGGGAAAAAAGTTTTGTTTTAAAGGGCATAGATGGGACATGTATATTTTTATATAATTTTTCCACGAAAAAATAAACCGTTCTGCGCAATATTTACGTCGTTATACGCAATTTAGGAGCAGAATGTGGAGGTCGCAGCCCGCTAAGCCTTGTCCCGTGCTTAGAAGGTGCTTACATCTCTCATTGGCTGGAGATATGATTGACGTGTTAAAGGTTGGTTGTAAATTTGTATCTCCATGCCACAATAGTATTTTAATCGACTTTTTTTATATTTGAGAAGCAACTAATCAAGGTTAAGTCATTATTGTTTTCAGATGTATTCTGAGCTTGCTTTTGCCGCTTTGGTTTGAAATGTTAACAAACAAGGCTGCCAGCGTCTGCGGAGTGCTGAAGGAGCGAAGCTCGTTGAGCTCGTCAATTTTTATGAGTGCGAGTGGTTTTGAGTTCACAGCGGTGTTTAGAGGAATATCGCCTCAACCGACGTAGTTTGCAACAAACAATCGCCGCGAGTACGCGCATTCGGAAGCGCTGTGCGGATGCTTGCTCTCGTAGTGGGACTGCGGAGGCATGCGGCTTAGAGAAGCTCGTTTTAGCGAACGCCGTTTAACGATCGCAGTTTATCAGATCTCCTTATAAATAAACCCAGTGTAGATAAAATGGCGATGAGTCACCTTTGGGCGAATTCAACCTCTGCGAAGCGGCGTGTACGGATGGGTCCGGTGGGTAAACATTTTTGTAAAGAGCCGCCACACACTGCCGCCGCGAAGCGGCGTAAACGCGGCGGTGCGGGTGCGTTAACACGTACGCGCCCCAGTGATACACGCGCGAAGTAGGGGAGCCTTTTTTAAAACAGCGTTCCTTTTCGATAAACAGCGTTTTTCCGAACTGAGGCCCCGCTTTCTCTAACCCGAACTTCGATAAAACGTGCCCGTTCTCTAAAACGAGTTTAGATGAAATGGTGTTCCATCAACCGTAGTAAACCCGTGGGACTGGTCTAAGCCTAGTGTCCCACATCAACTATTTTGATGGATCTGGCTTGGTTTCTTTCTTTGCGCGTGTTGATGCTGAATAAAGGTGTTGATACCCATAAAAGCGGCCCCGCTGCTCTGTGAATTGTGCAACAGTTGTGATAGCAACCATGGTTTAATACCGTGAAGCTACCTATACAGGTAAGAATTTGCGAGCCATTTGGTCGGAGGCAATCGGGCGTTCGGCTCGCATCAGTTTTGTCTAGGTATGTTCCCGTCATATCCCTTCGAAAGGCAAGCTTTCAAATTTTGCAGTGCGCCTGGCGTATACCAAAGCGAACACTCTTACGTCTAGTTTTAATTGCGCGTCATGACGCTCAGCCACCTTGCTCTCGGATGCCAAGTGAAAAAAATAAAATAACAAGAACAGTAAAGCTACAAAAAACTGCATATTTAATTTGTTGATTACCTCTCGTTCTCTCGGTCGCTTATTACGCACATCGACAAACGCTGACAGACGCTTTTAGTGGACCGTGGCTCAGTGCATGATGCAACGCTAGAACGCCGCTTTCATGGTCGCGTCTTCTGAGCGTTGCAGAAGTTTTTAGATGGGGTATGAAGAGGCCTCCTGCTTTTCCCAGGGGCGCTGCGAAAAGGGACTTGTTAGGACTTGTTTTGGGGTGTACAAACTTGGGCGTCTCAAACTGCCAGATATGTAGAAGCGTGCCTGCTCTGGGGCGGAACGCGAGATCACGAGCAAAATACAAAGAGGCAACAAAAACTCGAACGCCATCGAAGCACAGGTCAAAGCTAAGACGCCAAGAGAATGAGTCAAGAGACGCCGTTTCACGGGTTCCAAAGTAAAAAGAAACATCGGAAGCTTTTGACGTCACCACCCAAAAGTAAAGAGACGCGTACCTAGCAGTGGTGGCATGCATCTTTTTTCCTTCTTCAGCACTACAAGAAATAAAAAAGCTCAGCGAGGGTGCCATAATTAGCACGAGGCCCAATCAGGTGAGCTTGTACTACTCAAAATGAGGGCGCCACAGTTTGTTCAAAGCTTCAAAGACGTATATTAAGAGAGTTTGGCCGGAGGCGCCATTGGTCGAAGGTGGGCTGGACGTGTTCCAGGGCGTCTTCACAAATTCGAATGTGGCCAGCCAGAAGCCGCGAATATAACCCTGGCGGTGGTCGCGAGAAACACAATTGATAAGTGCGTCGGAGTAACTCTCGGTGACTGAAAATATGGTGCACCAATCAGGTGAGCTTGTACCACCCAAAATGAGGGCGCCACAGTTTGTTCAAAGCTTAATTCAAAGACGTATATGAACAGAGTTTCGCGATACATTGGGAAGTATAGGAGACAAATGAGGAGGCGCCATTGGTCGAAAGCGGGCTGTACGTGTTCCAGGGCGTCTTCACAAATTCGAATGTGGCCAGCCAGTAGCCGCGAATATTACCCTGGCGGTGGTCGTGAGAAACACAATTGATAAGTGCGTGGGAGTAACTCTCGGTGACTGAAAATATGGCGCACGTGATTTTTCGATCATGGTTATGCAAAATAAAAATCTAGCAGAACGATCAACGTGATTCGTACACCAGGTCCCGAGGGCCGAGAATCTGCCGTCCGAGGGGTCAGACTCCGTCCGAGCAAAACAGAGTTCGATCGGCACATTCGATTCTTACATCTTTTTGCATGATCATAATCAAAACATCACGTGCACCATATTTTCAGCCATGAAGAGTTACTACATTTAACTCTTACGCGCTTATTCAAACAGTTTCTCGCAACCACAGCTAGTGGATTATTTTCGGCTTCTGGTTAGCCAAGAGAGCATATCAAGCCCTCTTTCTGCGTCTGGCGGACGCCCTGGCTCTGCCCGTTCCTCCCATTGACCAAACTCTCTCTGTGTAGACGATTGCAAGCTACGGGACTGGCCGCCGCCATGCCTCTGCTCGAGCAGGCACGCCCGTGCGATTACAAGCTTCCCAAAGCAACGTTCACGCGCACGTTGCACGTGCTTGCACGCATGGGGCACCAGTCGGTGCGCCATGCTTGCAATTGTCTAGACGGCTCTGCTAAGCTTCAGCTCAGGAGGCGAAAACGGATGCCGACGCGCAGCTTTCGTGTCCGCTTCTCACGGCATCGCAGAGGACAATAGACGGCGGTGAAATAGCAGACGATGCCGGAGGCTGCCGCTCGTCTTCTCGAAACACCGGATGACGCGAAAGGGAGACACTACGCTTGTTATACCCCATTCACACGGTCAACATAAAGGCATACCTTTAACATAGGTCCCTTTGCTATCGCGAATCAGCCCGTACTCTTGGGTCTAGAGCACACGCCACGCGCAGAAGATCGGTAATTGATTGGCCGCAGAGAATAAAGGTCCCTTAGATAAAAGTACCTTTACGGTCGTGTGAATGGGGTATTAAGCCTGTCCCGTCGAGCGGTCAACCCAGTCCACTAGTAATGCGCGGGGCCACAGATCTGTGGGCGGGCTGCAACCTCCACCGAAATTGCGAATAACGGCGTAAATAGTGCTCGATTTTATTTTTATTTGTGAAAAAAATATTTAAAAAAATACTTGTCGCATCTATACTTTTTAGACAAAATACTTTTTTTTCCTTGCGGTGTCCCTTTAAGCGCCGTTTAATTTCCAGCACATTCAGTCAGCCCTTATAGTCAGCGACTGTTGAAGAAACGGAAGGCGATGCTTACTACATTCACGTTCCTTGCTTCGGTATTGGTTGTTCGGCGCTTTAATCGGTTAATGTTGCAATTTGACTGGGTGCGGAGTGATAGTAAAATGCTCGTCACTTGCCACGCTTTGTGTTCCTTAAGCTGTCAGTGTCCATAGTACCTCGAGCGCAACGAAAGTCAAGCATGAGCACTTTTCCAATGTTTTTTTTTAACTGCCGCGTAAGGTTGTCAGTCGATACCGAAATTAACTGTTGCAAACCCTGATTCGCGCCCTACTATTGTGCGAACGTTGCGTTACAAAATCTTGCGCCAATCTATTGCCGAAACAAATTGCAACGAGGATCCGCGGACGAATTCCAGCGCATGATGAGCAAAAGATAACGCGCCTCGGCCGAACAATCCCCACTTTCGCTGGGACGCCGAGCACGCCGGCTCACGTGCTCAGAATCTCAAGCACTTCGGTTGCACTGTTAGGTACGAACCCGATTACTTTTCCGGACCGTGTCACTCGCTTAGCTATTTTGACAGATCGCAATGATTCGCTCCCGAAGCACTCTCTGAAAAAGTCGACGCACGGGGTTTTGTTATTGAAAAGCTCGACCTATATATATATATATTTCAGAAAAATACGAAAGAGATCTTGAAACTTTTCAAGGTTTTATCGTGCACCGTATTATGTGTAACGTAAATATCCTTTCGGAGCACGACACCACGTAAATTTCATGGTAAATGGCCTTTACGCACTTACACTTTGTGTATCTAATTCTGGGATTCTTTTTCTTTTTTTTTTTTCTTGCGTAGGGCGTGACTTTAAATAGCAGTCGACACACGCATCGCGAGTGCAAAGCAAGTGTGCGGATGGTGTAGAGAATATTCGTAAGAAAACTGTCATGCTTTGCCATTTTTTGCTGTCCATGCTATGCATCTATTTTTTGTGTCGGTGTACTTAAATTTGTCACAAAAATAAACAAAAATAAACAAAAATACATGCCCCATTAAAAAAATGTACATATATATATATATAATAAATACTTTTATTATTTGATTCATTGGATTCAGTACGGTTCATTCATCTGCATATGTTCGTTAACTTCGTTTGCATATATATATATATATATATATATATATATATATATATATATATATATATATATATATATATATATATATATATATATATATATATATCAGGAAGCTCCTGACGAAGGCCGGACCCGGCCGAAACATCGAAGAATAAACCGTCCGTTGTTGCTGTATTCATCTTTTCTTCTCAGTTATACACACGCCTTCGGCCCCCCGTCACCATGCCCGTTGTATATATACAGGGTGTTTCACTAAAGGTGGACAAATTCGATATTGCGAAAACTATGCGTAGCAACAAAAAAAGGCTTGTGTCGTTTTGGTCCTGGCCCAGGGGCCTATTTAGAAAAATTATTAAAGTTCGGGATAGTTAGATTGTTAATTATTTTTGCGTAATTAACTTTTTTAATATTTTGTTTAAGGGCACGGTTTCAAATAGAAAATTGCTGAGCATCATCGAAAGATACTAAATCAACAAATTGCAGAACGATAGAAGGCACGCGCGAGGGCAACGCAGCAGAGGTTGGTTGAACTATTTCTCCTCGGGGCGCGGTGCCGTCGGGGCCGAGATGTGCTTAATTGCAAACCGAAACCTAGAAACCCGTCGAATTTCTCTGGTTTTTCAGAAAGCCGTAAACTGCTTTCCTTCAATCGTTCTGCAATTTGTTGATTTAGTGTTTTTCGATGATGCGGAGCAATTTTCTAATTGAAACCATGCCCTTAAACCCAATATTAAAAAAGTTAATTACGCAAAAATAATTAACAATATAATTATCCCGGACTTTAATCATTTTCCTAAATAGGCCCCTGGACCAGGACCAAAACGACACAAGCCTTTTTTTGTTGCGACGCGTAGTTTACGCAATATCGAATTTGTCCACTTTTCGTGAAACACCCTGTATATATATATATATATATATATATATATATATATATATATATATATATATATATATATATATATATATATATAATATTGAAAATTACAAAGGCGCAGCACGTGGTGGTTTTAGACGCGTACACTATCTAAAAGGGCATCTGCAAGAAATATGCCCTCTTTATCGAGATTTTAGATATCTACTCGCCCCCTTTTCAAGAAATGAAGAAAAAAATAAAAAAAAATATGTACAACACTTGGCGCGAACTGCGCAAGAATGATAAAACTGCAAAACTTTGCGGAATACGACCACGAACGAAAGTATACGAATAAACTACACCGTCCACCCTATCTGAATATCGGCACGTCGAATTACACCATAAATCACTGCCATTGCGAAACGTAACTTGGTTCTCCTGCTTGCCTCAGGCGCCATTAGATTGCATCCTCTCTTCTTCTTCCTTTTTTTTTTTTCCTCTTTCCCCTGACATCGGAAAGAAATCCTAGCTTCGTTCTAGAAGAGGCGGAGCATTCATCACTCCTGGCGCCGACCCCTTCTTGAGAAAGACTACCTCGCCCGCAACAAAGCGGCACATCCAAACGGACTGCCCCGTTGTGGGTGGGCGGCGTTGCATGGTGCGACGTTTTTCTTCGTCGTCCTGCGCTTTGTTTAAAGCTCACGTCACACGGCGACAACGGGGCGATTACGCTCACAAGTGATGGCCCATTCGTTTGGGCTCCCAAACAGCGTAGCTCGAATCGAGCTTAGGCTTCTGCCTCTCGTATAATCCGTCACTCACTCGCAGCCCCACCTACACCGTGCCCGATTCTAACTATTTTGTTTTTCGTGCCCACTTATGTTGTTGCTGTTTTTTCCTCTCCATCAATGGTTGGGTTCACCAGTATCCGCGGAGCATGTGGATTCGACTAAGCCCCGGCTCGCTCGTCATTTCGCCCGGGCAACCGGACCGCGAATAACACCGTCACTGTTTTCGACCGGCGCGCTCCGTCGAAGAGGTACACGCAGCGCGCGACCGGCGCCCTATACGCAGTCGAGTCACCGAGCGAGTTGCGAGGCGTGATCCGCTCTCCCGAGTGATCCGCTTTCGTCGTCCTCCATAAGCCGAGACGCAGCAAAGAGCTCGGCCACAAACATTGCCCCTTTAGTTTTTTGCGTCTTTTCCCGTCCACTCTTGCGACTCGACAAGCGTGAATACGTGCCCAGATTTCCGAGTAGGGCATCTATCTTATAACGTAAACAGGAGGGAGGCCCAGCTCCGCGGAACGACAGACGGGATGGCTGTCGGCGAGCTCACCCGCTCGGCTTGTACACCGCACTACGTGAGACGGGACGATGCGGCGACGAGACACGGTCACTTCAGCTCGAAACTCTTGACGAGCGCCTAGTGCAAGCGCCTCACGTTCCCGTCAACGTCAACGTCGCTGTAGGAGTGCCGTGGCGTCGAGAGCTTCTGTAACAGCTCGTCTAAGCCACGCGCCGGCTGGAACTGCGCTGCAGTCGGTGTTTACATGCTCGGAGGGGAAAGGGCTAAGCCTCAACTGTCACCATCCCAAAACGCTCTTTGCGAAAAGCCTAAAAAAAAGAACTACGAGTTATTAGATTACGCAAGCTATAGAGAGAGTCAGACATGTCAACCACTGGTTAGTTTGCTTCCTTTTAATGGTTTTCGTCGTGACGCAGACTGCATCTTTTTTTTCTGTTCGGGAGAGCCTTGCTCACCCGAACCCTTTTTGTCTCTCGTCGAAACAGGGAGCTATAAAACGATCCGCCGGAAAGATATTGAGCCACCACCACTTCAATGACAGCGTCTTTGGAGCCGGTGAGCCGATCGAGTAGCGAAACCAGACGTACGATCTGTCATCGCTTGCGCTGCTCCACGAAGATCTGACTAGTAAAGTTACGAAGAGTATGGCGTCTGGAAATAAAGCGTGGAACATTAATTGAGAGTTAATAGCATCCTGAACGTCTGACTACTCTATATTACCGTTTCTTTTTTATCTGTTCTCCAAGTACAATTTCCCCATTCTTGTGGCGAATAAGATAAACATATACTACCACATATATTTATTAAATAGTGACGATTTTACTCTTTGTTCTTTGCCTTTCAGCCGTTGCGTTGTGCGCCTTTTTATTGTTGCGCAGTGTTGTCGGTAACGCGTTACAAGTAACGGCGTTACCGGTGTACTTGTTTTCGGTAACGCGTAACGTACTCGTTACATTTTGAAAACAGTAACGGGTAACGTACTTACGTCACTTATTTAGAGAAACGTGGTTACGTTTCTCTTAACTCGTTACGCCGAGCCATGTGAATGTTTTTTGTTTTGTTTCTTGCGTTCTTTTTTTTTCTCGTGAGTGTTTAGGTGAAACCATAAAAAAATATAAGGTAAATACGTTCAGTTTCTGCATGGACATAATGTTTCTTGAAATATGGCTGTTGTGCATACCTGTAACGTCAGAACAGTAAAACGTTAATTTATAACTAAAAAAAGTAACGCAAAATTAACGTGCGTTACTTGCTATCGGCAACGGTAACGCGTTCCTTTTATTTTAAGGTAAAGTAGGTCTGTAACGCGTTCCTTTGATTTTCAAGTTCCAGGTAACGTATTTCGTTACTTTTTTTTTCGGTATCGCCTACAGCGTTACCGAAACTATATCTTATATCGATCTATATCCTAGAAAAATATTTTTGTTATTTATTTACACAATACCTGTTGCACTGTTAGGCATCATGCAGGGGGTGGGGGAAAAGATTACATAAATAAATATGTACAAAGAAAGACATTTTCAGAAATACGCAAAACAACAACAAAAATTAAATCTTCACACTTCAACACAACTCTGTATTCTTTCGTGAAAAACAGCATCCTTCGAAATTAAAACTCGCTTGTGGAAATAAATTCCGCTTCCGACAGGTCTGGACGAAGAATAAGAAGCAAAAATGCTGTTACTTTACAGAAGTTAGAAGTTACAGAAGTTACAGTTAGAAATAAAAATGCTGTTACTGAGAATGCTGTTACTTTCTTCGAATGGTCCAGTCTTGAAGATATGTGGTACGGTTCTCGAATGCACAGTTTACGTTCAATGCCTGTTCGTTCATGATATATGGTGTGAAAAAAAGTTCAACCTTAAACTCTTTCTCCGATATTTAAGAGAGTCCCACCCTAATATATTTTTCCCTTACATACAACTTCTGTAAAGTCTATAGTCACTGGTCACAAACCTTAGAGCCTGGTTTTGAACCCGCTCTAATATATATTAGAGCTAATCCTGTGAGTGATTCCCATATCACACAAGCATATTCCAAAATGTGCTTGATAAAAGAAAAATATGACGTCTGTTCTACTTTGCGCGATGTTTTCTTAGAATTTCTCCTGATAAAATGCAACATTCTGCTAGCTTAAGCAACTACCTTTTCAATATGATCATTCCATTTGAAATTGGATGAAACGTAAACTCCCAGGTACTTATATTTGTTTACATGCTGAAGTATGCCATTTTCAACCTTATAAGCAGTCGAGGAAGTTACACAATTAGAAAGACACGTATAATTGCACTACTTTCTCTTTTATACTTAAGCAAATTTCCCAAACGTCGGACCGGTCTTCTTGTACTTCAAATAGATTTGAAGTACACGAGCATCCGCATCGTTTTCAACCGCTCTGTATATTACACAATCGTCTGCAAATATTTTAATATGAAATTGGTTGTTATCGCAAATTTCGGGGAGAAATATGAGAAATAATAATTGTTGCAGCACGTTCCCTGTGGCACCTTTGAAGTCACGAGTACGAGCGAAGATTTCTGACCATTCAGCATGACACTTTGTTCGCGACCGGACAAATAATTAGCTACCCAGTGTATAGTTTTATAGTTAATACCTAGCGATACAAGTTTTTCCAATAATAAATAATGTGGCGCGGTGTCAAAATCTTTACAGAACTAAAAAGATACATAATCCGCATGTTCTTTCTGGTTTATGGCATTCGAGGCAAAATGAGTGAATTCCGCCAGCTTGGTGACACACTAGCAACCACATGACAAAAGACATGCTGGGCGGGACAAAAAAAAAAAAGACTACTAGGATCCAGAAAACTATACATTGAACTTTATAATATATGTTAGAACAGTTTGCAACCAATACACGTGAACACCGGGCAGTAATTTTCCATTTTTTTTATCCGGACTTGAAAATCGGCGTAACATTTGCAATTTTTCAGTCGCTTGGGTCTAGACCAGTATCATTTTTCAGTCGCTTGGGTCTAGACCAGTATCTTGATATGTTCTAAAAATAATATGAAGGTAACCTGCGATTTCGTTTCTGCAATATTGAAAAAAATTGTCGGCGACAGTTCGTCTGGCCCGTAAGCTTTTGGTGTGTCCGTATCTCTTGGTAAAACCACAGTTCCATCTACATCGATTACCACATCAGGCATAACCGTATCTATCGTCCGGCCAGTCACAAGGGGGATATTGATAAGAGCAGAAGAAAAAACTGATTTAAAGTAAATTTTAAAGAGTTCTGCTTTTCCATTGTCACTATTTACTAAATTGTCAGTTTGTAACAAAGCAGGAATTGAAGTATCATGGTTTTTGTTGGTTTTAACAAATTTCCAGAATTCCCTAGTTTCATTTTTAGTTTCTCTTAGAAAGACTCATAGAAACCTAGTTGGCTTTACTGTACTTAATATTTTTTTTAGGTTTCCTGTAATATTTTCTAGGTTTTGTCTAGATCGCCAGACTGATTTGATTAATGTTACTTATATGCCCAGCGTTTACGTTTTATTTGTTTCGGTATAGAAGCAACAATCCACGATTTCTTTTACTTTCCCTTGAGAATTCAAGATGGTGTGTGAGATTCGGCCAGCTCCTTAATTTTTTGTTTGAACATTTTTTAGGGGCCGTCAGCATCGCTTTCTACGATGAAATTCAAAAATGACGGAAATTATTCCGAAAGTTAACAGGATATTATCATTATCTCGTAATCACCTTGCCCGTACGACATAACTTTTCGCGGAAGTTTTGGAAACATTTGCGTCTTATTCAATAACAAATCACCCAGAACGGCGCCTTTATCACTTAACTATACCTGGTATCACAGTGACATGGGAAAAAACGCTGGGGTTAATAGTCAACAGGAGATCCAAAATAAAGTTGTTTCCTGTTAGTGAAAGAGCATACTGCCCAAGTGAAAAAGAAACAATGAAGTCATTAAAAGATTTATACAAACTCGAATAACTAATGTAAGAAGATCGATGTTCGGCAGATTAAAGCCCCCTCCGATGATAAGTGAACTATAAGAAATGGTAGACACTATATGACTAAGCTGATCAGTATTATCTACAGTTGGGACGCGGTATTAGGTGCCCACCGCAAGAGCGCCTCCCTTCGGCAGATGAACTCGGCACCAAACAGATTCAGTTTCATTTTGTGAAGCAGAGAGCTCACTGCGTGCCCATTTTGCGTCGATTAATAAGAAAACTTCCCCGCCATGCGCGCGGCCATCTTCACGGTAAAAAGAAAAGTCTTCTGGAAACATTTCGTTGTCAAGTACAGAAGCATCAAGAAAAGATTGAGTGCCCATGATTATGCTTTGCTTTATTGTATCTACAAAGCAAAAACAAATCGTTTATTTTATTTTGGGGGCAATTTAACAACAATGCAGTGTGATAATCTGCACTTTATGAACCACTGCTACTACTTACAGCTGAGGATATGTTACGTTATTCTTGTGATCATATATATGCCTTGATTATCTCGTACAAGGACCGCCTTTTTTTGTTCAGCGCCCGTGATAAAGGCCCCGCCGTTCACAGCTAGCTTATCGTGCAAAAAATCACTTTGTTATGCTTGTTCTGACTTATTTCTTTAGAAAACTTCCACAGCATGCGTCTTCTATCGCAAAGTGTATCACTGAAGTCTTCGGACACGCTGAAGGAAGTATGTTTTAACCTAAACCCGAAAAGTTGAATATTTTCTTTTTCAATCTACGATAAAACGTTTCCTATAATTGGTCTGCTACCGTTATTTCTAAATTGACCAATCAGACGTGCTTTCTGACTCAAAGTTGATCTAATCTTCATATTTTCATTGCAAATCTGTAAGGCATGATTTTTCAACTCTTCCCACGACTCATTGCGTCTTGCATCGGAAATATCGTAAAACAAAGGAGTGCAACGGCGACTGCTGTTTTTTTTAAGGTCGTCAACATGCACCTCTAACTTTTTAGCCTCAAATTCCGTTACACGTTTCTAAATATATGTGACTTGCTATATACAAACAAAGTATATCTCAACGCCATTTAAAGTTGGTTTCTTCCGGATATAAAGCGGGTTATATTCGATTTACCTTTTTTTTTATCCTGTACTAGCAGAATACGAATTGAAAGTGCATACGAGCTAGAATAAAAGTATGATTTATTTATAGACAACGAAATTACTAAAGGTTTGTGAATCTAAACTTTGCGTTCTGCGAGCCGCTGCTGATTGCTCACCTTTCAAATGATGCGGTTGTCAATGAACCCAAATAGCAAATTCAATTCCGCGTCAAATATCAATAAATTGTTATCCACAAAAAAAAAAAAAAAGTTTTAAAAGCGTAGCAAAGAAGCTAAGCGTTTTTCCACTAAAACGCGAGAGCGTACATTCAGAAATTCAAAAGAACGACGCCTCCGAACAAGATCGACCGGACAAAATTTTCATCGCACGCCCAAAATAACTGCGAAGGCATTGGAGCTGCCACGCGAACCGCGATCTGCGAAAGCGAGCCGCATTCCTCTGTCCTGCGCGGGGGCATCCGCTGCTCCCGCCTTCCAACAACAAATGGCTCAATAGAATGCGGGAAAGAGGGCGCGCAGGAAAGCGGAGAGGAAGGGTGAGGGAAAAACAGAACAAAACAAAAAGTAGCAGTGCTCTCTCCACCGGCCGCGCGTCGCATGCCAAGCCATCCATTTATCTGAGCGCGCAGTAACACAAGCAGCCGCGGCGTTGTCACGTCGTTCCCGCGGATCCTTGGCACATCTCTCCCGACGTCGACGTCTCCAATCGAAAAACGATTTGCACGCGTCTCATTCAATCACGGTCTAAGAGGAGTATCGCATTAGCACGGACCGAGGGAGCCGCCGTGGATAGGCCGATATGCCCGAGATGCCGCCGCCGCTCGACGCGGTCCAGCCCCGCGAAGGAGAGGTCAGATGGAGGCAGCCCTCGGGCGCCGTTCTCGGCGAGGACGTCCGGGCGTCGCTTGCACCGGCCACGTCTACCGGAAGCCAATCGCCTCGGGAGCGATATCAGACCGGAAGCAGTGCACGGCTGGCCTCACGTTTCACTGCTTCCGGTCGAGAGGAATGCGCACAAAAGGGGGAACGGGTGCGAGAGTAGGGAGGGGGGGGGGGGGGGCAGGAAGACCGTGGTGCGGACGTAGAGCCTCATTGACGCTGACTCGTCGGCAGGCGCCACGGTTACTGGCTCGTCCGGTCTCCGGAGCGCGAGCGTGTATTCTTCGAAAGCACCTCCGGGAAAAAGCGGCGTTTGTTCCGCGAAAGAGGGAAGGCCCTTAAGAATGCGTTCGCATCACGTCGGCAAAATTGCTTTCGTTTCGCGTTTCTGAAGCGGAGAAGACGGAAGGGGGGTGAAAGGGGTACAGAAAACAAAAAGGTTATCTGATGGCGTGTCCTGCGTATCACGCTTTTTTTCTCCACAGAAGCGGCGAGTGCTATTTTTAAAGTAAACTAGTAATTGCGATGCACCGTCATTCTTACGCCCGCGCTGTCAGGCGTGTGAAATGTTTGGTTCGAACGAATGGAAAGACAAACGCGCGCACTTATGCAAAAAAGAATCAGATTACAGCAAGATAGAAAGTGACACTCTGTTGTTCCGAGGCAAATCGTTTAAATTGTTTTATTGATGGGAAATTCCGCTGCCAAAATATTTCAGCTCGACACTTGTTATACTATTTCGAAAACTTCAGAATCAAGCTTTTAGTTAAACTTCTGACACTAAAAGAAAAGAGTCTGTCGTCCAGACTATAATCTCACTAACAAACATAAACAGTTACAAATTTTAAAGATGCCTCAATGACTGTTTTGAAACAACAATGACAACAACTACTGGCACATTCCGCTCGTGGATTTTGAGCAGTCCAAAACCGCTCTATGGCTGCATTTACATGGACACGACCGTAGTGCATCAAATCAACACTTGACTATTTTGATTGGTAGTAGATGGGTGAAAGACGAGGAAGTAGGAGCACAGGGTGCGTGTGATTGGTTCCTGCTCGATTCGATGCACTACGATCGCATCCATGGATTTACATGAATGCGATCATAGCACATCGAATCTAGCAGGGACCAATCACATGCAGCCTGTATTTCTACTTCTTCCTCTTACACCCATCTACTACCAATCAAAATAGTGAAATATCGATTCATTGCGCTGCGGTCCCATTCATTCAAACGTAGTCCATGTAAAGCTAGCCCATGATCTCGCGTTTAGAGCAGCGAACGCTAGCTCGCGTTTAAACGTGCATAAAATACGAAGAAATAAAGCCCTCCTTAGCCGCGATAAATCTACCAACGGATTTTGACATAAAAACAAAAATTATTCATGAGATGTGCTCCTTGCTGTCTCCTCACTTCTGCGACGACATAAGTTCAATAACGATCACCTTTGCATCTAAACAATATTTGTATTTGCTACAGAAAACAAAAAGGTCTTCGCTCAACATTAACAAGTATTTGCTAATTGAATGTATAACTGCGGAAGCTTTAAAAAAATGTTAACTACTAAACGTTCTGAATTTCGCACGAAAAACAATAACTGCTACTCAAATCCGTTACACGCACAGTAGCCAATACTGACAGCATTAGTAGAACATCTCAGAAACTTCCGTCAACGGAAACGCTTTAGGGAACGTTACGTATGCCACACGTTCTTGAACCTAGCTTTGTTGCTCCGTTTGAGTACCAACACCGCCTAGGACTGAAATGACCTTCCGCAGCAACCTTGCGCCAAGCCACCATGACCGTTGCAGGACAAGTCCAACTCGCCTATTTTAGCTCGTGCGTCGGCTTCGCTTAACAGCTCTACCCAACGTAGCCACCTTGGCTGCAGTCTTGGTGTACTCTCTTCGCGTGTTGTACATTGAGCTTAGCTGACTTTCCAAATTGTGCGTTACATATCCAACGTGCAGTAAAGCAGTGGAAATAACTATTTGGGAGCTTGATTCATTGTCACAAACCTCTAGATTAAAGTGTGAACGTTCTGGTTCAACAACGCAATCACAAAAAAAACGATACAGACCTAATTTCTGTTTTTGCTGGGCCATTTTCTTACACACAGGGTGTTTCTTTAAGGCTTTACTGATTTGTTTTAAAAAAAGCCGTAAAGGCTACACTACTGCAGTGTGTGCTGGTGAAATATACGGCCAGGGGGACATAATATAGCGGCCAATCGTCACAATAAGGCGGCTAATTGATTTAAATATGTTAATTATTTTTTAATTAGTGAAGATAAACATATGGTCCCCATTAAAAACTATCTAAGCGTCATCAAAAACCACTAAGTCAGTCAGTTTAAGAAAGACTTGGAGCACATGGGAAACACGATGGAGCGCTAAAGTTACGACTCGTGCAGCAGGAGCAAGGTTACCAGTGCGATGACGCGGCCTCGCGGTTTTTCCGTCTCTTACCATCCGCGTTTCCTCACCGCCAGCATTGTGCATCTGGCACGAAAGGTAACTTTAGTGAACTACTGCGCATAACACGCACTAAAATGAATTTTTCTAAAAAATGACCAATTTAGTGATTTTCGATTACGCTCAGCAAGTTTCTAATTGGAACCATATGTTAGTTTTAACTGTTAATTAACTTTTTAATTAGTGAAAACTTTTCACTAATTAAAAAAATAATTAACAGTTTTAGTTAATTATTTTACTTGTCATGACAATTAGACATCTATATTATGTCCCAATGGTCGTATAACTCACCTGCACAAACTGTATAAGTGCATATTTCACGACTTTTTTTAACAAACCTATAAAGCCTAAAAAGGATTTTTTTTTAAACTGTATATATTCATTATGGTTTGCTAACGAGCAAATTAAGTTCATGATTTTCACAACAACAATTGAGGTCAACGCGTTCACCATCAAAAACAAGACGTTTATGATGTATATACATAAATTACCGATTTGGTACAAGGTGTACAAGGGGTCCGGACATTGGGAGGCCAAGAGTCCAAATCCTGACTCCGCCGTTTATTTTGGCTTTCGGGGGCTTCGTAAGACATTGATTCATTCGATCAAGTTCGGTTCAATCATCGTCATATTTTCGATTGTTTCCTCTTTGGTAACCACCGTACGATGGTGAAAAATACCCGTGATATATTCAAAAAGCGTGGCTCTTGATTGGGGGGATCGGTGGCCGAGCGGTCTAGCGCACACCAGCTCGGAGCACGTGGAGCGAAAGCTCGCGCTGCAGAACCCAGGGATCCTGGGCTCAATCCCCACCCCTGCCCGTTTCAATCTGGATGAGCATCGTACCGGCGTGCGGTCGCGTATCACTACTTCGTGGTGCACGTTAAAGACTCCAGGTTAGCGGTTGTACCGCACTGGCTATTTTGCTCATCTACAGCTGAAACACCAGACGCCCACTGAGGCAGACTAACTTCCGGCTGTGTAAACATACACACAACAATTTGCGTGTCTCTCGATTCTCGCGGATAATGCTGATACCGTGTCTCTAAAGCTCACAAACGAGAATACTACATGTGCACGTTATGAGACAGTGTAAGTATTTACTGGCATGTACCACATGCCAGAAAGCGTCGTACCATGTTCCCCGCGGCGGCGTGTGCTTCCAGAACAACTCTGATTGGATACATTTCGCTTATTGTGCATTAATCAGACAGATAGGAAACGCCAGAAAGCCAAGGTGGAGTGGTGGGATGGTTAGCACCGGACGTTGGGAGGCCCAGAGTTCAAATCCTAGCTCCGCCGTATATTTTGGCTTTCGGGGGTTTTGTAAGACATTGATTCATTACAGCGAAACCGTATTTGACCGAATGAATCAATGTCTTATCTATATATATATAAATCCTACAAGTCTCTATTAAAATAACAATATCGTACTCAAGTCGTGCCCGTGTGCCATTTTGTGCTGAGTGCTACCTTGCCATCTTACTTCATTAAATATGGTAACTGTTTTAGTTCTGTTTTTTTTTCCCTTTATCTCACAGCGTTGTACCTCTGGAAAAATAAAAGTCTTTACTGAGAAAGAAACGTTAAGCCCCACCCAGCGCGCGGGCGCGGGGTACCGATATAAAGACAGCGTCGAAACATTGGATCCAAGGAAAGACGAAACCGTTTTCGGGGGTGCCTATCGTCTGGCAAAAACCCGACGCACTTGCTACCCTATCCGAGTCGGACACTGGTTCTTAGATCTCTTCGCCCGGAGGAGAGCTACATTAGCCACATAGGATTACGCTAGCGAAAAGAAGGAAAAATTGCACTAATCCCCCTGCCGAGTGCGTTTCAGCGTCTCTAAATAATAAAATAGAGGCTTTCGAGTCCCGGACTTTCCCCTTTTTGGACCAAGTCGTTTTAATTTCGAATCTAAGCCGACACTCGAGCCGACGCTCTGTCCCTAAACGGAGAAGCTGCTCCGGATTTTATGAACCCAAATGTAAACAGTCATCTTCTTTGCGAGGCTTCGGAGTTTCGCTGAATCGCTGCGTGAGATAGGCACTTAAAAGCAAAACGACGCAGGAGCCTGACCCAGAGCGAGGGGTCTCGATTGGCGTTGTTTTCGGAACCGGCGACGTCGTTCACGGGCCACGCAGCAAAGAGCGGGAGTCTCTGGAAGTCGGCTTCTCCGCTTCAAGATGCTTAGGAAGGAGAAGCTCGCTTGCGGGAAGGCAGGCTTTTATCGTAATGCCGCCAAAGGCTAACGTGCCTACGTTCGTACCATTCCGGCTGCTTCTATTCCTGCTGATCCGTAACGCGTTTCTTTAATTCTCTTTTCAGGTCGTGTCAGAGTCGATGCTGGAGGAGCTCAAGGAGTGCTTCATGGAAGCTTACGACGACAATAAGGATGGCAAGATCGAAATCCGCGAGGTAAGGTTTCATGTCTTGCAGTACTTCCACGAACTTCATCGTTTGAAAATGTGTTGTTTTCTGCCTACTCCTGCTATGCATTTCACGGCATGTTAGTTGTTACTAACATAATGCATTTGATTGACCTCAAATCAGTTATTTAATATAGAGCCCTGCATATCCGCGGATATCCGCAGTAAACTGGCGGATGTGGATAAAGATGAATCAAATTTGGCGGATTGCGGATCGGATGCTGATGCCAGTGGTTGCGGTTGCGGATCCGATGCGGATATCCGCGGGTCCATATCTACATTTTTGCCGAGGCGGCCCATAAACACGTGCGACCGCACAGTGTAGAGTAAATAAGTGAATCATACTATGAAGTGCACCATCGAATGTATTGCGGGAGCAAACTACTCTCTTGGATACAAGGTGCCAATCGGAGAGAAAAGTTTTCTTCACGTCAAGAAAGATTTGATTCTCGCCGAAGATCGCTTTAGAACGTCATATCTCGCCGAGAATGCTGTCTCTAGAAAAGGTAAAGATTGCGGGAGCATGAATCGTCCCTAAAAGCGTGTTCGTAATTAACAAAAAAAAACTTTTTTTTTTTAGGGGGGGGGGGCGTAGAGTAGAGAGAGCCCAAAGCATACCACCCACAAGAAAGTAGAAGAAGCCTGCAAGTGGCTTGTTCGCCTACAAGTAGATCGAGGAGGCTAAATTCAATCCTCTGGAGTGCTGAACTTGCGCCAGCACGAGTGTCCGCACCTCATTGTTGTAGCGCAGTTCGTGCATGCCATCTCAGCATCAGGCGCATCAACGGAAATAGACTTTTCGTTAACAGGTAGTAATTTAAGAGAGACGAACCAGTCTGAATCCGTCCGTGTTGACGATATCCTGTTCCTTCTACACAGCAGCCTCGACAAATGAAACGTTGCGTATGTGTGCGTTTTCCTTTTCTCCCTACAGTTGACACTGAGTTGTTTTTAAGTATATGGTTCTGAGCATTCAGTTGAGGGTTCGTGTTCAAAACTGAAATCGATAGGAGGCGTTGCCATTATTGAATATTGTTTTATTTTCCCAATGCTGTACTCGCGCCATACCACATATACACGAGTACTTTGCTGCGGTGAGTAAGCGTCTTTCCCTTCCCAATTTTTTCTTGTTTGGCCTAAATAAAATGACACGATGTTATTAGTCTCTCCTTTATTAATTTTTTATTTAGTTTTTTTTGTAAAAATATGCGTCTGCTTGAAGCGGGTTTTACAAAGCAAAATTAAAAAAAGATATTAAACTTTCTTTTTTTTTTTAGCGCATCTTTTGAAAAAAGTGTCAGTGTCACGGACTCCTCCCAAGACGATCTCACAACTGCGATCATCTTTCCAGCGATGCGAACATACTCTGGAAGGATGATCGCTTATTATATAAATACGATAAAAGTGAATACGATCAAATTAGTTTCACCGTAAACTGACACGAAGATTTCTTTGTACAAAGGTAAGCAGACGGCTTATAGGATACCTTCCATCCAGATGTTTTTGTTGTCTTTTTATGAAAAATATAATGCGCGGATTGAGTCGGATGCGGTTCCCAGTTTTGCGGATGCGAATAGAAAGTCTGCGGATGTGGATCGGATGCGGATACAATTATTTAAAAACATTGCGGATGAGGTTCGGATGCGGATGATCAAGCTGTTATACACGCAGGGCTCTATTTTATTATGTCCTTATAATTTTGAAGTGACAGTCTTCCACCAACCGGAAATATTCAAGCGCTGCACGAAGGTTTTTGAGATTATCATTTCCGACTCAATCTGTAATTGTAGGTCTTAAAAACGGGCTCCCATCATATGGTTCGATTGGGAATAAAGCAGTATACTGTTATTATTTTTATTTTATTTTAAGCTTGCAAGTAGTTATTTATGACCTCTGTCCGGGATCATTATCGCGTTATGGAGTAAGGGATGCGCGAGATTAAGTAAAACAAAGAGACTACAATTTTTCAACACATTCCACTAAAACAATATAAAAAATGCCTTTTTTTCTCTTTTCCTTTTCTACTCATAGAGAAAAACTAGCGGTTATAGGAATAAACTGTGATCGATGCGCATCCTCGTCTGGTATTTACAAAAGCATGCTCCACATTTCAAAATTGGCGTCTTTTATCTCTTATTGATTTTACTTTATTGCATTCGACGAACATTTATTTCAACAAGCATGTTGGAAACGCCACCATCATAAACCCATCTTTCGAAAATAAATGAACACTGAAAAACTGGCAGTAATTTGGAATCGTTGGGAAAGCGTGTATTAAGCTGGAAGAAATAATAAATCCGGGTAATTATCCTATAACCGAAACGATGCCACGTCGCCTAATCTCTGCAAATACGCTACGCGTAAAAGTTCGTGTTCTTTAAATAGAATCAGGAGCAACGACGTAATAATGTTGCCACATATAATCCGGCATGAAAACTACTAATAAGATAACACTTCCATGATAAGCTTATTAGTCCTCGAGCAAACTAATAGTCTAAAAATGACTTAACAATTATTTATAAATTTAAATATCGTTCGTGTCCTAAACGCGTTGCCCTCTTTATTATAAATGTGAGGCGTTATTCAGGTTCTCCGGTTGTAGTTGAATTGAATCTTATTTTGAATCGGAAACTGCAAAGGTAAAGAGGAATAACAAAACATCAGTACCCAATCTGACGACTTCCGGCCTCCGGAAACAACACATTAACTCTAGGCTCTGAAAGCATACAATGCAAATATCCACTTCCTATATCGCCTCCAAAACGCGCC
Organism: Ixodes ricinus; assembly: GCA_037355805.1. Classification (NCBI taxonomy): domain Eukaryota; kingdom Metazoa; phylum Arthropoda; class Arachnida; order Ixodida; family Ixodidae; genus Ixodes; species Ixodes ricinus. Next base: position 265,046 of record JAZHYW010004360.1, read on the forward strand.
ATGATGAGACGTCTGCTTCCCGTCAACCAAATTAAAGAAGGCGCTTCTAAACACAAAAATATTGCAATAAAATCCTAACGTCGGTAAGGTCCATGCAGTGGTGTCAAAGATAGGGGGAGGGAGAGCCGCAGTACCCGTAGCGAAATCAATTCCCACAGGGTTCTGTAAAACGGGGCAACAACAAAAAAAGGCTCACTCAAGGACGCGCATCTGCCACAAACAGCGAAGGACCTTCGTGTGTGGCGACTCCCAGGGCCTCTCATCAAACGCACTGCGAGTGGGCGGCGTGCAAAGGACCGGGCAAATTATCAGGCGCCAACCTCCAGCAGGCCTCCCGTTCATCCAGACCGCCCCAACGTCTCCAACGAAGCAGGCATTCCGGCGACGCGCGCGCGGCCCTACGGTGTTTGGGGGCGGACAAAAACGGGGCCCGCCGCAGTGCACACTCCTCGGGAGCCTTCGCGGCGCAGAGCCGAGCCCCGCGCGCCAAGGAAACACAACGAAATCGCGACCACTGCGGCAAAGGCAGCAGCAGGAGCAGCAGGAGCAGAGACGAGAGGCGCGCGCCCCAGGTAGCAAATTGGCTCGCCGGCGGACCGGCCCACGGCGGACTTGACGTCAAGCGGGAAATTCAGAGGCCCACTCAAGCAGCAGCTTTCCTGCCAGTGGCGGCGAAAGCTGCCAGCGAGAGAAGGTGCATGCCGGACTGCGCTTTACAGCCAGGCATCCCTCTCTGACAACGATGGCGGTGGAAGTGGCTTTCTTTTTCTTTTTTCTTTCTTTCTTTCTCTCTCTCTCTCTCTCTATATATATATATGTGTGTGTATATATTTCTTTCTTTCCCTCGTTTCTTCGTGTTGAGTAGTATACTTGCTCTAAATTGTGTGTGTGGTAACAGACGAAAGGACGAAAAGGGGAAGGAGGGAAAGAGGAGGGGGGGGGGTGTTCGGCTTCTCCGACAATAACTCGAGAAAACTGGGACAACGCGAAATTGGCCCGTGTGCCTCAGCCAATGTGTCTCGAGATCGTGTTATCATTTCCCTTCTTGCTTAGCTTGTTTTCCCGACGCGAGACCGAAGGAGTTTCACCTAGTATAGTTGATTTGTTTGCTCGCGTGTATGTTTGTGTTGCATCCACGACCCATTTTCTAAATGGCCATATGGTAACAGGCTCCGTTGACAGAGCGACTCTGAGCACGAAGGAGGCTCGAGGGCTTGCGTTGTCGGCGAGTGATGACTCGAGGACAAAAATTCCGTCGAGGCGACGTTGGCTCGGCGCCTAGGAGGCTGGAGCAGTTCCAGCGTCACGGCCCCCTTTCCCGTTCTCTAAAAATTTAATTGCCTCGAAATCCGACGACGGTAGTTTGTTACATTAGCTGTATACGGGCTATCGCACCCCTCGGCGCGCCAAGTCATTATTCGCAAGAACGAAATAAAAACTACCGACTTTGAGGGCGTATTTCTTATGCTTTTTTTCTGTTTGTGCGCCTGTGCGTTTATTTGTGTTGGTATGAGGCTGGAGCGCGTGACGTTGGAGACACAAATTGCGAAACACCCTGGTTTCTCTTCAGTTAAAACAGTTTCTCACAAACCCGAAACATGATGTGTAAGTGCTTTCCTCAAATATCATTCAAATCAAAAAAGAATGCGTGTCGCTCGTCTCACCAGAGTGAAGGAATTCGTACTTCAGCCATGACGACAAAATTTCAACCTACATCACCACGAGTTGTTGTTGTTGTTTTTAGCCTACACCTTCATTTGATGGTCACTACATCATCTCCAATCGTAAGGTTTCTTGCAAGTGAGCACGGTGTAGATACAAAAGCCCCACATTTGGCGCAAAAGTTAACATCTAAGAACGCACGTCTTCAAACCTCGTTTCATTTCAATCTCCAGAGAAGTAATAATGTACAGCAGAGTAAGAGGCCCAACTTTACAAACCTTACAAGTTGACCGCAGCATCACAGCTTTCCGAGCTTCGAAGTGAATACCCAAGTGAATATTATTCGAAAGATGCGTCGCAGCAAGGCAGAAAGTTGGGCGAGTTGGTTAATCATCTTTCAAGGTAAAACAGTGCAAAAACGAGAATAAACATTCAGTTTAAAGTCAGCGCTGTCTGTCTTGTTTCTTATTTCTTGGTTTTGCGGTTTTTTGACCTGGTAAGATTTTTTTTTTTCTTTTCCTCCTTCGTGTTTTTTTCTTCTAGTTCGCTAGAATAAACATTCAGTTGTAAATCAGCGCTGCGTCTGCGCCTTCTTTGTACCTTGTGTCTCGTTTTTTGAGCTGTTTTACCTTGTAAGGTGCGTCGCAAAATTCAAATATTCGCGCAAGCCTCGAATCCCGTCCCGTCCCCGTAGGCTTACGTCGGTCGAAACGAACCCTTCCAGTGGAATCCTCGTGGGCCGAAATACTTAAGAGCCCTTTCTAGCATCGTAACTCGACCATCTGAGTTGGCCGGACGGCGTTCAAATTACTCGCCGCCACTCTCGAAATAATTACGCTCGCGTTTCGGAGCGCTCCTGTTTCGCGCTAGGGGAGCTGGCGCCCGCGCCATCTTGCCCAATCTACCGGAAGCTCATCGCAACGAGGCGATGATGACGACCTTCGCGCGTCTGGTTAGCGATTTTCGGTCCCTTCGTTCTCCGCTTCCACTGTTCGCGCCCAAGATTTCCACAAACGGCTCAGCGCCAAGCTGTTAGTCTCACTTCGCTGTACTGGAGGCGAGAGCTGTTAATACCGCGCGCTTTCAAACCCGTTTTTCTTTTTTTCTTTTTGTGAAATTAGGGAACACCGGCACTCATTTATCTGTTGTCTCGGCGTTATGAACTGGCTCTTTCTTAGCTCGGCATCGTGCCGAGGGCCCTCTTAATTATGAACGCCGAAAAAGAAGCCGCGGAAACACGCGTGCGTAAACGCGCTATTGTTCCGAAACTGCGCGTTGTTCTCTGACATCTTCTTAGGGTTCCCGGAGAACCCGTGCTCTTTGTGTGACCGTTTCGTAATGAAGTGAAATGCGTTATAAATAAAATACCACGTTCTTTGTTTTGTTTGTTTTGAAGAGTGAGGCAGTTGTTAGTGTTCGCGCTTTCGTGTGAAATTATAATATCAAGTTAAACACGCGCATGGAGCGCGCAGCGGTCGAAATATGATTACTAAGTTCAGCGTCAGCAACTAGGAAATTTTTAAAAAAGTGTAGTCTGAGTTCGCGTTTAGAAATCGAAATTTGTCGAGGGGACATAACAAAACGAAGCGAGTGACACGGTCAATCTTTTAAGATGAACGGTATTGAGTCTCTAAAGCAAAGAGAAGGGCGATTAAAAGTTCAAAAAGGTAACCTAAGGAAAGTAATTTTAAAAGAAAATTCAATGTTCATCGTGAGAGGCAACTGAATATTTGCCCTGATTCTTGCCTTATCAAACTAACTTATATAGCGTGAGCAAGCTTTTATTACACCCATAAAACACCACGATGGCAACGTGCCGCTAGAGCTATCTAACTCCGCAGATGTCTATATGTATGGCAGGAGTCAATAGATATCGTATGAAGTGCCACGTTTGCGATCTTAAAACTGAGCACTCACACTCTAAAAAAATCCCGTGCGTCTACTATCCCGCACAACACTCGGATAGCCGATCACTGCAACTTACGGAGGCGGCTTAGCGAATGACGATGCCGAAACATATGTTTATAGACCAAAGAACGCAGTCTGAATTGCGACAACTGCGTTTTTTTTTGTTTTTTTTGTCTAAACATATGTTTTGACATCGTCATTCGCTGAGCTGCCTCCGTAAGTTGCGGTGATAGGCTCTCCAAGTTTTGTGCGGGAACGTAGACGAACGATATGTTTTTAGACTGCACTGCATACTCAGTTGCTTAAAACGTCGCATAATCAAATTAACATAATTTTATATAACTCTAAGAAATGCCTGCGCGTCTACTTACCCGTAAAACACTCGAAGAACCAATCTCTGCGATCTACGAAATCAGCTGAGCGAATGATGAGGCGGAGCATCCGTTTAGACCTCAAAATGAAGTCTGCGCTGTGGTATTACGCAATGCAAAGCGTCATGCTTGCATTGCGTAATGCCACAGCGCAGACTTCATTTTGAGGTCTAAAGAGATGTTCCGCCTCAGTATTCGCTGAGCTGATTTCGTAGATCACAGAGATTGGCTCTTTAGTGTTTTGCGGGTAAGTGGACGCGAGGGCATTTTTCAGAGTGTAGGAGATGAGCTGCCGCTTCGGCCCGTTGAGCAGGTCTAAAATCCCTCTACCAGCGACTCGACGTGCATTTGTACCGTATTTACTCGAGTAGTAACCGCACTGTTTATGAAGAAAACCCGGGGTTCGTTTTTCCCCCTGAAGCACGCCGATTGCCAATCACCGCAATCGACAGCATGAATCCAGCGGGTTACAGGACAGAGATAACGTCTTCGTGTGGAGATGCCATCTGTGAAGACTGCATTTGTATGGAGAATCGTGTTCTCGATCTGGTTATTCGCTATGTTATTTCTGCGCAACGCGATGATTTGCTGTATATCTGTTCTGTGGGAAAGTAGACGCAAGGGCCTTGTTCATAAATAGTGCGGCTATCACTCGAGTAAATACGGTATTCCGTTCCGGCTTCGTCTAGTTTCATTCGCATCGAACTCGACGCACAAATATAAACACGACATCTCTCAACAACGCTTTCCACAACCTCATTTGGTCAACACGGGAGGAAGCGTCTCATCCTCCTGCCCATTCTAAAAAAAGAGAGGTGGAAGAACAATTCGAAGCCACAGAGCGAAAACACAGCTCGGGCCATTCATCATCATCATCATCCGCCCCCTCTCTCTAAAACCCGAGTAGCGGCTCGGTGGTGTTACCGTAACCTGAACTTTTCCTCGGTGGGAACCCCGGCGTCCTATAGCGCGCTTTATTTTTCCTCCGCAAGACACAAGGAACGCATATGCACGCATCGAAAACACACGCACGCACGCACCAGCAACCGAACTAAGCCTCGCGAATGAAACGAGCGTAAAAAACGAGGCGCTGAAGGTAGCCTCGGCGCACGCGGTGGTTGTCTTCTCCACTTCATCCCGTCGCGGTCGCGCCCTTTCTGCCTCAGGGCCGTTAGAGCGTTCACGCTCGCGTAAGCGCGCCGCGCGCATTGTGGTTTCCCTCGGCCACGAATTTACGACGCCAGCTTGTGGCGCCCAGGCAGGGCGTCCCCCGTACAGGCGAAGGAAGCAGACTGCGCAGGCGCGCACAAGATGATGGAACCGATGGACGAGGACGCCCACCCCTTTGCCGGTAGAACTGGGACGGCGATGAGAATGAACGAGCGGCGCCCCGTTTTGTTTCGGCTTGGTCCACGGATCGAGATTCACGCACCGGTGAATCCAAGTTGGTGCTCACAAACTATGACTGGCATTGCTGCGCCATTCTTTGCCGGTTCCATCCTTTGTCTTTGTATTATTATTATTATTATTATTATTATTATTTATTATTTCGTATGGTGTATCATCTCGCGCTCAAATAAATGCTCATTCTACTCGCAGATCTGAACCACCTTTCGCACGCTTGCGGGTGGACGCGTTTCGATGATGTCGTCCAAATGGTTTGCCCACTCCCCCGCTTTTCTTCTTCGTGGAGGTCGTCGCGACGACCATTTTCGCGGCGACCATTTTTCCGGTTCAAGACCTCCCCCACGCTACCCTCAAATGACGTGCATATTTGAAGAAGAAGGGCCCCCAAAACCTTTCGAAGCAGCCAATTTGACCGCGCAGAGCGTCATAGCACCGCAAATTTTTCTTCATATGAAGTGTGTGTTTTGCAATTCAAGGCGTATGCCTTGAATTGCAAAACATGCTCGTTCGCCCTCTTGCGATATAGCTTGGCTCCCCGCTCTTTGTTGGCCCTAATCTTTTTTTCTTCCTTTTTTTGTGTGTGTGACCTTTATATTTTAATAAATTCACATGCGCGGCATCGCATTACGAACCTCTTACCATTAGTTAGCGCTAATGAGTGTACGCTGTTTTTTCATGTCCTACTTTTATCTGCCAGGGCGATATTGTGCAGGCTACACTAACCTTTTTATTCTTACGGGCCTCTTGCACTAATATTTGTCAAGCTAATGGTGCGCTTCGGTTGTCCCGCTAAGCTGCCAACCCACATTTTGGAATACTCTAATGACATTATTTTGATCTCTTTAGTTTTCGTTCCAACGAATCACAGTGTATTGAGATATATACTGAATATATTTTGTAAGTGTGCGTATCTCTCCACTTTCCTATTCCCTGCTTTTTGACGACATATTGATTACACGTTTCTTTTCTTTTTTTAAATTTTGCTGGTCACCAGTGCAGTGGCGACACGTCCTGTTGATCATTATTCGTCAGGTTGCCACCACTATCCGAGTTCCGTACGATGTCCGTACGAAGTCCGTTTTTATATCTTCCCTAATCGACTAAACGAAGCCCACGTCTTTCTTTTTCTAGGCATAATTGCAACCATATACAGCATTTGTTCAGTCATATTATTGCGCACATTTTTCAACGCCACAGTAAACAAAAAGCAAAAATCGGCGTTTCCCGGGCCTCCCACGCGCTGTAGTTCTCGGACGTGTGCATTTCCCACTCCTCTGTTCTTTGCTACTTTACTTCTTTTTTTTATGGCATTACGCAAATGCTTAAAACATTGCTCCCGACAGCGTGTAGATTTAACTGAAACGTACTTAATTACAGCGTTCAACCTCAAACCAAACAAAGCGTTAAAGCAACAGAAACAAACAATACCCCCAACCACAGAGGAGTGATTGTAGCATCGGACGGTAACGAGTGCGGTGCGTCCGGCGAGGGGGATATAATTTGCTCCCGCCGTTCTCTCGACGCGAGCACTGGCACCACGTTTAACAACATGGAACCTCCGCTGTTCTCGTTGTCGGTGTCCCTTTATTGGTACCGTTATTGAGGCAGTATATTCACTCCCATTCTTGGTTGCTCCGGCTCCCCGTGTCTAGAAAAAGAAGGGGAAAAAAATGAAGAGAAAACAATCTGTGTTCCCCGGTAAAAGTTTTCTCGTTAAAGCCCCCGACAACGTCACGCTCAATTATTCTCTTGGCCGGCAAATGGTTGCCCCGACCCACGTGTATCGCATGCCATCGCTCGTCCTCGCGTGCTCCTCGTAATGAATCAACGACGCCTACAAGGCGAGGACCGCACTCCCGGTTTGACGTCATCGGGGTTGCCGTCGCGCCATCTTGCGCGCTTCCATGGTTCAGGCTGCCTAGTTCCGTAGGCGTTCTGACCCGAGGTCTGCTGCAGCACGGTAATTGTTGGAATCACCCAACGTAGGAGTGACTCTCTGCGAGCCGCCAGAGTGACAACTCGGGGTGCGTACCCAGTACACCCAGTGGGAAGTCGCAAGGCTCAAACGCGACGGCCGCTCTCTTAACGAATTGAACTCTACAAAAACTTTTGAAATGAATATTAAACGTCTTCTAACAGTGAGTGGGAGTAACGCAGTACCATTTGGCAGCCATTGTATAAAATTATACGCCGATACCCTATTTAAAACTTGTTACAGAAAGAATAAACAAAAGGGACGGACAAGGACGGACATCTTTCGAAAGATGTCCGTCCTTGTCCGTCCTTTTGTTTATTCTTTCTGTAACAAGTTATAAAAAACCAACGCGCTCACGTTCAACTATACCCTATTTAAAAGAGAACATTTTCATATATATGATCTGTCCAATGAACACATCAGAACTTATCTAAATTACATAAAGTGTCGTTAAGTTCGTATATTGTCTTATATGTTATCATCTGTTTCCTGGCCACATCATTTTTTTTACTAGGGCAGTGCTTTATACCCCACATGTGTGACTACTTTTAAGGTGATGCAATCCTCCAAATATGTAAACAAAGCGTCAAACTTGTCTAACTATGAAAAATGATAACTTAACTTGGTTCAGAACTTTAGATTGAAAAATAGGTCGTGTATGATAGATTCACACAAACATATAACTCAAGTTATTTCGTTTTGCCGCTCTTAAACAAAATGACAGAACTGTACAAAAGAAAAAATCACGCACACTAAAGCTCCGTCTTCGCTTTGCCTTCTATTTCTTCGTAGATATATGAGGCTAAAATATCTTCTAAAAAAGCGTTTCATGGGTGTTTTTTTTTTCTCTGGGGGGGGGGGGGGGGGCATTAAGCCGTCCTGTGACAAATCAAAACACTTACCTCGACACAAATGTTTGATTTCAAATTTAAAAACAAATTTCTGCGGCGTTTTCTACGCTCGAAACATATTCACTGTACGCGTAAACTAAGCACGCAAAATATTGAAAGAAACCAGTCACTGCCGCCGCTAGGAAAACAGGCCCGAAGATAACCTCATGCTCGAAACGAGCTGTCTTTTGTTCCCCGTTGTATCGCAAACTTGGAGAAGCAGAGCGGGATGACCCCTTTGCAGGCCCATAAACTTCGCGGCGCCTGGAATCGATCAAGAAAGGCGCTTTCGTAGCAAGTGGCCCTGCGCGGTATAGTTTGGAGAGGCCCGAAGCAGACTCCGAGGGGATAGATCTCTCTGCAAGCGACCTGTCACCTGAGGCCTCGAGAAACCATGTCGACTCTTTGTACTACGGGTGAAACTTGAAAACGACAGCCTTCCCTAGTGAATAAACATTATTTTTAATTGTTGAAAGGAAGTGCTATTGGCAATTTAAGTTCCCACAAACTTCCGGTCGAACGATAGGACAAACAATCCCCACCACAGCACCGCTTCTTGTAATACCTATTCATAAAATATTTTACGACCAGTTCTCCAGGTGATTAGCGAGAAACATCTTGAAGATGAGTTTGATTACTTGTGTAAGACGACCGATCCCCTCCTATATGTTGAATAGCACAACATACACTCCAAAAAAAGCCCGTGGGTTTTCTTTCCCGCAGAACACGCGGACAGCCAATCACTGCTGTTTGCGGAATCAACTCAGCGAATGACAATGCCGAAACATATGTTTAGACCAAAAAGCGAAGTCTACGATGTAGCATTAAGCAATGCAAAACGTCACGCTTGCATTGCTTGATGCTACATCGCAGACTTCTCTTTTGGTCTAAACATATGTTTCGGCATTGTCATTCGCTGAGCTGATTCCGCAAACAGCAGTGATTGGCTGTCCGCGTGTTCTGCGAGAAAAAAAACGCACGGATTTTTTTTTTTTTTTTTAGAGTGTAAGGCTTTTGCTAATTCCCCAACTTCGTGATTTCCGTAGAACTTCATCGTCCCAGGAATTTTAACATCAACAGGCTCGGAAGGCCTGCCGAAATTGAGCGCAGGAGTCTCTTGGGGCAAAGGGGTGGCGTAGCCAGGGAGAAACTTATAAAGCTTGAGCCCCCCCCCCCCCCCTTTCCGAAACCAATTCCTGGCTACGTTACTGGGACCAAGAGACGGCTTGTGTTTGTAAACAGTAAAAGGGCGTTCCGGGCAGCGGTTCATCCAAGAGTGTCAATCTGGGGGTGTTAAAAATTTCTGGAAGGGACTCCGAGGGAGCGCATACCATAGGTTTGTATACTTAGGAAATACTGAAGGGGAGGGGGGGGAGGATTAGCGGCCATATTTGGGAAGTAATCCGTTACTTTTTTAAATAATTCTGTGATAGCAACGTTCCTTTTTTGCTGCAGTAATTTGTAATATAACTGCGTTACAAACTATTTTAACGGATTACTTTAATTACTAGTTACGTTATTAAAAATGTGAACATAACACAGAAACTGGAGCAATTTTAGCAGGCCATTCACAGCATAATGATATCAAGCTCAACAAAAAAGGAAACATCGTGAAGATGAGAATAACCGAAAAGAAAACACTATTTTTTGTATGACCGGTCTCTAGAACCACGAGAAAAACGTGCAAGGCGTATACAAATATGCGAAAAACAAAGATCAAGAAGGCAGCGCCGAGTAGGCGTTTTCTTCTTGATCCCCTATGAAAGTACACTCTAAAAAAGGCCCGTGCGTCTTCTTTCCCGCACAACACTCGGAGAGCCAATCATCGCAACCTACGGAGACAAGCTCAGCCAATGACGATGTCGAAACATATGTTTAGACCAAAACACGCAGTCTGAGTTGTAACATTAAGCAATGCAAGCGTGGCGTTTTGCATTGCTTAATGTCTAACTTAGACTGCGTTTTCGGATCTAAACATATATGTTTCGGCATCGTCATTCGCTGAGCTGCCTCCCTAAGTTGCGGTGATTGGCTCTTCGAGTCTTGTGCGGGAAAGTGGATACACCGGCTTTTAGAGTGTAGACGCTGCTTGTGGGCATGCGCACCGATAGCTTTGTCTGCAAAATTCCAGGGATCATTTCAGGTCGCCGTAAGCTAGCAGGATGGTGGGTGTGGTTGCAGCTTTCGCTGTTTTGTCAGCTTACAGGTGAACGGAGTGCACCTACAGTAGTCACTGGAGTAATAGCCGCACTGTGTATGAAAAAAAACCTGAGGGTTCGCTTTTCCGCGGAGCACGCGGATTGCCGATCACCGCAATCGATAGCATGATTCCAGCCATTTACAGGACAAAGATAACGTCTTCGTGCAAAGATACCATCTGTGAAGATTGCATTTTTATGGAGAATCGTGTTCGAGATCTGGGTGTTCGCTATGTTATTTATGCGCAACGTAATGATTGGCTCTATATGTGTTCTGTGGGGAAGTAGACGGAAGGGCCTTGTTTATAAATAGTGCGGCTATTACTCGAGTAAATACTGTACATTCTTTCGCTTAAATAAAATATTTCATTTTTACAAGAACTATGCACTCTAAAAAAAAGTCCGTGCATCTACTTTCCCGCACAACACTCGGAGAGCCAATCACCGCAACCTACGGAGGCAGCTCAGCGAATGACGATGCCGAAACATATGTTAAGACCAAAAAATGCAGTCTGAGTTGTGACATTGAGCCATGCAAGACGTCACGCTTGCATTGCCACAACTCAGACTGCGTTTTTTGGTCTAAACATATGTTTCGGCATCGTCCATCGCTGGGCTGCCTCCGTAAGTTGCGGTGATTGGCTCTCCGGAACGTTGTGCGGGAAAGTAGACGCACAGGCTTTTTTTAAAGTGAAAAGAATCGACGGAGTATAGTGGACCGAGTCCAGCGATTTCAAACACGAACCGGCAAGCCTGTTTAGGGTCCTCTGGAAGACTAAACACGCCGTGGGATCGTCGTTATCCTCGCGAACCGGCTTCCACGTCTCTCTCTCTCTCTCTCTCTCTCTCTCTCTCTCTCTCTCTCTCTCTTTATGACATCGTTGTTTCCTCCACGATGTGCACATGAACAAAAAAGCGTAATTAATTTCCGATGCGAGAGGTGTCTTCAGTCTCGCCGATGCAGCAGTAAGTCTAGTGCGGCGGCGGAAGAAGAACGAAACGAGATTGCCGGAAGATGATTGGAGTCAACGAGGGCAAAACGCTGGCGTAACGATATGAGCCGACGAACGGCAAATATGCGTGAAAAAAAAAAAAAAGATTTCAGGGCAGCGCGCGGCATTAGGGAAAACCTCGGAGCGGGCAGCTGAGCGCGGCACGCCGCCGTCGTGGGAGAGCATCTGCGGAAGCTCAAGCGACAAGGGGGCGAACATGCTCGAGTGGGTCCGGAGCGCAAAAGAAGGCGTCCGCCGGCGCCTAATGGGGCAAGCGCCGCTGACTGTCAGATACGCCTCCCGGCTGTTGAACGCGCTTCGCAATTGATTGCTAATGACTACACAGCGACGCTGTCACGATCGGCACTGGCGTCGCCGTCGTCTTCTAAAGCTGTCGGGATTTTTTGCTTTATCGACGCGCATTTCAAGCGTGTACTTTGGATGGGTGCACTATGGGCGGACTAGACATAAAAAAGTCGCGAGCGGCGTGATGGAGAATCGCAGACCGGTCAGCTTTCGCCGACGATTTTCCGCCGCGTATTACAAGGAAATCAAAAAAGTGCTGGCCGATTCGAAAAAAAAAAAAGGAACGTAGATACAGAAGGAGATTGTTTCGTCGTCATTTGACAGGTCAGATTGAATCATCATCCAAATGTTCGGTTTTTAGCCTCGCGTCAAGGTTACAGATATCGACTACACGCAGCGTAATGCGGACCGCAGGTTCGTCTGCTTCTTGCAGAAGGGTTGCAATGATGTCAGAACGCCGAGCTCTTATTGGCTGATTAAAAAAAAAAAAAAGATTAGTAGGTAGAGCTAAAGACATCTAGCATTCAGGTCTACCCACTATCCTTCCAATCAAAGCCAATCAGAGCTCGGCGTCTCTCTGACGTCACCGCAACTCCTGGGCAAGAAGCAGACGACTTGCTATCCGGATTCGAAATCTTTCGACACGAAGCCAAGTGTGTACATCTACCGGACAGGTGCGCTCAATAATGTCCCAAGTCAATTATGAGTATTCTCCTTTATAATGTTCATTTCTTAAATCGTTATCAATAAAATTAAATTGTTGAGCATTTCGAAACAAAAAAAAAAGGTTGTCTGCTCAATATGACGGTGTGAGGAGCTCCGAAATGTCTTCACAGGAAACCAATGTCGAGCAACCTTAACTTTTAAGCCGGGGTCAGAATAGAATGAAAAGTGGAATGAATTAAAAAAAAAAAGAATGAAGGAATGGGCAGAAAACATGTTAGGCGAGCTACAGAACTGGTTCCGAAGAGATAGAAGATTAGATGATTACTTATTCATCATCATCTGTTATTATGTCTTTGTCTAGAAAGGTAGAAAAAAGAAACTTTTGTTACCAGATTGGCAATGATCCGCTGCGAAGAGTCGAGTGCACGCGTGATCTTGGTGTATACAGAGACTCTTCGTTATACTTTACTGCACATGTTAACAACCTTATAAATGACTCTTTGCGTAAGCTGGGAGTTAGTTCTAGAATCACGCGTGGGTTCTCCACATCAATCTGTATTCTACGTTTAGGTATATTTATCGTTAATCCGGACCAAGTTTGAGTTTTCCTTTGTAGTCTGGAATTGTATTAGTTCTACGAGCCAAGAGATAATTGAAAATGTTCAAAGGCGTTTTTTTTTTCGAATTGTTTATGATCGTTACATTGGTCGTTCTGTTTATTATTCTTATGCGAGACTGTTGGAACGATGCAAATGCCCTACTTTGAGTTCTAGACGGTATAATAAGCGCGATCTTGTTTTGCTGTATAAATGTATTCATGGATTAATTGATTGCCCAGATCTCACATCTGCTATTAATATTCACGTTCCGAGTCGAGTTTTGCGGGTTTCTCGGTCTTTCCATGCTAATCGCATCATCCCAACCAGTCCCATGACCCGTATTCAAAACTTCTACAATACCCTCAGTGGAGCAAATATTGATAATTATTAACCGAAATTTCGTGACTTTTAAGACTTGTAGCTAACTTGTAAAAATTTTGTTGTGCATCATTATCAAGGCGTCAAGCTGTTCATAAGCACAAAAAATAAACGAATAAATGAATGAATTAAATGAATCATTCAATGTGTAGAGGTGGCACAGGTGAGAAAAATGTCGTTAAGGACAGCATTTCTTGACATTAAAGGGGCGTACGACAATGTGAGTCAGGAAAAACCCTGGGTACAGCTGAGAGAGTATGATTTAGACGCATACTTGATTAGGCTTTTACAACAGGTATACACAAATAGTAAGGTTGTTATAACGTGGGTAGCAGAAATAACAGAAGGGCTGGGCGTCGATTAAAAGTTTTAACCCGATAAATCACCACCCTTTAATCGATTAATTAATCGATTGATCGATTTTGATCATTTGCATTGTTAGAACGGAATGAACGGTCTTGTAGACTGTGAAACGATTTCATAAAAACTATGAGAAATAATTTGATATTTTCGTTCCTGTCGTAGTTCATCTGTCCCTTCGTGTCGTCCGCTTCCTGTTGCTCGAGTTTCTCGTGGTCTTCCTTCTTTCTCATTCCCACGCACTTTCTTATTCCCACGCCGGGACGCCGGCATCGGGGATCGAAGTCGAGCTGGTTGGGTTCCGATCATCATCCGGTCGAGGCGGGGAGTCTCTCCTTACCCGTCTCGGCCGCTAGCATATTCGCTTACACCATGCACAATATTTTTTGAAAGCACAGATTAATATTTGTTTTCTGTTTTTGCATTTGCTGAATATGAGGTAAAGGGCGGAATATGCAATTTGTATTATGAATCAACCTTGATGTGTAGTTGAGAACAGTTCAAAGGCACTCACACTCACATATTATTATTTCAGCTGCATGGTGAGGAGGTTCGTTGATATTATCCGGCAAGAGCGACCTCCTTTGATTAATAGTCTCTGCTGCGATAAACGAACACTCGAACGGCGTTGAAGTGACCGGGAAACGTGTAAATTTCTGCACCTTCTCAGGAGTTACAAATCTTGCCCTTAAGTTTACTTTATGATACATTTTGACCTAACATTGGCCCTTCATACAGGTGTTCTCGTCCACGTCTGAGTGGTGAAACCTTTTGCTTTTCACTTTATCTTGGTTCGTTAAAATGTTACCGATTAACACGTTAAAAAATTAATCGCGATTAAAGCATTGATCGATGAATCGGTAGGTTAATTGATCTATTGCCCAGCCCTGTCAGAACCGGCAGAAATAAAAAGAGGACTCACGCAGGGTTGTCCCCTATCACCTCTACTTTTGATGGTATACCCGAGTAGAATGGAAAAGAAATTAGAAGAGTGCAATTTAGGTTTTGATGTGATATATATGGAGAGAAGGGGAAAGGTAAACAAAGTTATACCAGGAATGTTCTGTGCAGACTGTATTGTACTCTTAGCAGATAGCCGGGATATGTTACAGGAGCTAATGGACCTTTTTCACATACCGACGGCACCAGGCGGTGGCTGCACGAACTAAAAATCGAGGAAGGGACCTACCTGCGCTACCAATCGATAATGGGAGCTACGCTACCAGTTTCTTCGTTCTCTGAGCAGCGGGGCGTGCCCAACGCGCCGTCCAAGTGGGGCATCCATGGCGTCCACTTAAACGTCCTGTTATTCTTTCCGTCCGCTTTCTTTTTTGCGTAACACAATTATATGTATGCTGCAATTACGTTTTCTACTCGCTGATCTACAGCCTCCTTCCGAATTTCCTCGATTTTTGGTGCCAACTTCCGCCGCTTGGCATCGGGCGCTCGCGCGTGCGCAGAACGCTTCTCGGAAAAGGTCCATTAAGATCTGTGGAGAGGAGGAGACTCTCTGAGCCTGAAATTCAGTAGCGACAAGTCGGGGATAATGGTTTATAACAGTGAGAAGGGGGACCCACAGAAAATTCAAAACGTTTTAGTAAAACTCGTAGAGAAGTTTGAATACCTAGGAGTATGACTGAATGGGGGAAAAACAATAGTTAGAAGAACAGGAAGAAAATATGCTAAAGAAAGGATAAAGAAATGCAGCAATTACGAGGCATAGGGCACTATGGAATTACAAAAGATATGAAGTTGTTAGGGGAATATGGAAAAGAGTCATGGTGCCGGTGTTGTCTTTTGGTAATGCAGTATTCTACATAAAATCTGAGGTCCAGTCAAGCTTAGAGACCCGGCAGAGGAGCGTGGGCAGACTGGCACTGGGGGCGCATGGGAATACACCAAATGAAGGAGTGTGGGGAGACATGGGCTGGGCATCTTTCGAGGCTAGAGAGGCGATGAATAAGTTGAAATTTGAACAAATGCTAGACACAATTGAGGATACACGATGGGCGAGAAAGGTATAGAAGCATCTATACATAAAAAGTCTGAACACTAAATGGACAAACCAAACCCGAAAACTTGTACTCAAATACTAACAGTCAAGTGTTGGGGTGGAGCAGACTACCTCTATGAAAAAGGAAGTAAAAGAAGCCGAGAGAAAGATGTGGGAGGAAATAATGCAGGGAAAATCAGTTTTAACCATATACAGGGGACGGAAACAGGAAATAAGGAAGGAGCATTGGTATGATAATTCACGGGGAGCTCGTTGTTATTGGAGGCCAGAACAGGAGTATTGAGGACTATTACATATAGGACAGAGTATGAGGAAATGAATACGCGGTGTGCCGTGTACCAAGGGGAAGGCGAGACAATAGAACATGTGGTGTTGAGGTGCACAGGGCTTGCTCCCACCCTCCCGGAGGGAGCGACGGATTTGGCCGGAGCGATGGAGTTTGCAGACAAAAATGGAAGAAGGGATGGTAAGTGCGTGTTAATAACAAAGAAGAGATTAGAAAACTGGTGGAAATTATCTAGGGAGAATTGAATGACGAACAACTAACTGACACAGCTGGGAACAGGGACAGAGGAAAATTGGGACTCCCTCACGCGTGGCTCCAGTACAAGGTCTCCACCCTGTCTCCCAGTGGGCCCGGTGCCGGGGTTACGCCGACTAGGTTTCACCAGAGGAAAGTTGGCGACTCCCTCACCGGAGGGAAGAGGCGGGGAGTGATGTTTTTAGTTGTTGTTGTTTTATTGTTGTTTTATTGTTGTTTTTTGCTCGATCCCCCAGAGGTCATCCTGGTGATATCCCACACCGCCTGTTGATTTGCTACGAAATTGCAGAGGGTAAGCACAATGGCAAAGGAAAGAAATTATAGTTCTGGTTCTTCATTTTTAGGCAAGGTGGCGTAAGCTGCCGCCCGTTATGAAGGGTACAGCCGTTAGCATCCATCCATCCGTCACACTGCTTTAGGCCGACGAGCTGTTTGCAATGAAGCCCACACGAGGTAGTAGGAAAACGCGCAATTGCCGGACGAGGTGTGGGCACTGCGCGTGCGCAGAAATCAATTCGCGTCATGCGGAGTGTTTGCGCATGCGCCCTGCCCATAACAGCGCCACCGCAGCGGCGTGACGTCAGGGCCGCATGTTGGTGTACATACATCATACAAAAGACAGTCTAGCATACAGATTCGAACGCGAGTCACTGCGAGATCCGTGCTTCGAATGCCGCATGACAATGAATTCAAGGAGAAAGTTGGGCGCGAGGCATTCGAACCACGAATATTGCGGGGACTCATGTTTGCAGACGGTCCTTTTTATATGCTGTATGAGCAGTGTGACCCCGGCTTCAACTTTCGTTTTCTTAGCAACGAAAATTATCGAGAACGGAAGTTATATCTCGGTCGATGAAAGTGAAACGTTGAAAGACTCTGTCCCGCCTCAGGCGATTCATCTGCCGTTGGTTTGCTCTTTTTATTTCAGTTTGACTCCATGCTCCTACATCTCAGTCCACGTTATTCTTTTCGCCCGGAAATTAAAGACTCAAGACCCAACACATACCTTATCCGGTGTACACTGATGATGATGATGATGATGATGATGATGATTATGACGATGGTTGGTGGTGGTAGTGGTGGTGGTGGTGGTGGTGGTGGTGGTGATGACATACAACGTTAAATTATAAAAACTGAAACAGTCCTTAGATCTGCGGAGACAACCAGTGCAGAAACGGGTTTCTTCTGCTTTGGAAAGAAGTAAGCTTTGCCTGAATGAAAGAAAAGCACTCGGAAAAGGGCGGCATATAGGTAACGCCAAAAAAGTCGATAAACAAAAGTTACACGTATGTCATGTTTACAGTAAATTCTACAGGTTCGAGGTTAAAACGTTGGTATGATACACACGCGGCACGTGCGTTCGTGCGGCCGAGGCACGTTCTAAAAGCAAGGAGTTGACGCATAAATCCTCCGCTGCGATTCACGCTGAAGTGAGACCAAGTATACAATTCATTTCAAACTTACTTCGCTCGGTAAACAACTCTGCTAAGCTCTCACTGCAAGGTTGGTTATGTTTTATCTCGTGGTAGAACCTACCCAACCCTCTCCAAACGCAGGAAGGGTCCAAGAATAACATCGGCTATTGATGATCAGCGAATATGCCGTCATCGTTAACCGGCTGAGCGCACGCAAGTGTCTCGATCGCATGCCGTTCTCGATGTCATTGAAAAACGATGCAGACACTAGGCAACGTCAACGTCGGTAAGAATTTGCGTGCTGGCCACTGCAGCAAACATTTTCGTAGCCCTCTACTAGACTCCATTTGACCTTGGACGCTACGAGCCATCGGAGCCAATCTAATGCCTTCCCTTACAAAAAATGTAGATCTGAAGATTTCAGATATGGCCATATCAGAAATTGGCCACATATAACCTGATATGGTATATCTGCCAGATGTAGCCTCATAATGCGAGATATAGTCTGATATCCTTGGTCAGGTATGGAAATCCCAAATCTGGCTAAGTGTGGAAATTCCAGATCTGGCCAGGCATATCAAAAGGACACAAGCCTGAAATCAGCACTTTATATCTTTTTATTGTCTACAATTCTCCCAAGTGCCCGCCGCACTCGAGGAATCATGGGAACGGTGATCCTTCAGCTTCCTAGTGATCGCTAATTTTGACCAATTCCATGGTTACGCAGTTTCGAATGTAATTCGTAGTCACCCTGAACAAGCGTCCCATGGGGCTCAAGGACCTATCATATCACTTTTAAAATTTCTCGTCAATGGCAGCGTTTATGATACTGTGCATGCGATCCACCTTTCAACGTGGGTGAGTCGCAGAAACCTCTTACAATATTATTATTCTCGTGATTGTTGTTTTAGCAGGAATTACTTAAAAGCCGAGAAATCACAACAACCAAAACCGGGATTTAGCTCGCATTCAGCGGAGCTGTTTATAGCAATTTTAGCGTTTCTAACTTAATATCAGCGTCTTTGAAGCTGTACGAGAATGCTAATAATGTAAGAGATATGTCTGCAGCTCATCCAGGTCAAAGGTTGGACAGAATGCACAGTACCGACATTGGCGAGAAATTTTAAAAGTGATATGACAGGTACTTGGGTTCAATACGACACTTGTTCAGGGTGACTCCGAATTACACTCAAAACTGCGTAACCATAAATTGGCCGAAATTTCCGATCACTAGGCAGCTGAAGGAACACCGTCCCCATGATTCCTCGAGTACGGGCCGAGGCTCTTGGGGGATTTAGAAAATTGTCTATTCGGGCGTGATGTTAACATTTTGAGATAATTAAGCTACATTGAAATCCTCGTGAAAATTAGCACAAATCATCCCAAACTTAAGCTTGCCAAGGCTGAAGTTTGGGATGCAGATCAAATCATCCCAAACTTAAGCTTGCCAAGGCTGAAGTTTGGGATTACTTGTGCTAATATTTAGCTCGCGAACAATGAGTCATTCACAGTTTGCTAACAAAGCACTTATGTTTTAGTTTTTTAAACTTTTTTATATATTGAAAGCCGGCCGCCAGATAAAGATGTATATACGCCAAATAACAAAGTATATACCTCGAATAAGGCTGTAGATATGCCAGGTAAGGCTGTATATACGCCAGATAAGTCTGTATATACGCCAGATAAGGTTGTATATAGGCCGTATATGATCATATAATGTTTGACATGGCCAGATAAGCCTGTATATACACCAGATAAGGCTGTATATATCATATAATGTTTGATATGGCCAGATATGCCCCAGATATAAGATTTCCATACAGGTTGTGATTGTCACGTGACCTTCGGCGACACACGGGACACGCAGTTACGTGGTACGTTCACAGCGCTGGATTAGCCATGCGATGGCTCGTAGCATCGGCTGCGGTGCATCGAAAAGGGAAGCGGAGTATAATGGAGGTGCGCAAGGAATGTGACGTTGTACTGGGCTATTAGATAGCCTATATGAATGCCACCAGAAGGGTAATCGAAACACTATAGAGACACCTTGAGTTCTTTGTCTACCTACTTCGTTTCTGAGCATGCGATTCCTGCCTTGACGCAGCCGCGCACTGCAACCTAAACAAAGAACGGCACGGGCCTGCAAAACACAACCGCGGGAGGCTCGTATACAGCGGAGAGGAGCAACTTTGGTTTGCCAGAGCCGGAATTGCCCCTGATATGCATTTAGAAGAGCTGGCAAACAGCAGTCCCAGAGAATACGAGTGGTCGATTTTCCGCGGAAGACAATTTCCGAGTACCGCGTTTCTCAAGCAGAAACCCTGTTCAACCCTTCAGTTCGCGGACCACTGTTTTAACCTACAATATAAGCTACGGTATACTCATTTACAGATGAAACAGTTCTGTATATGGTACAAGAAAAACTGTACTCAATCGTCGAAGCTTCCTGCGCCCTAATGCTGGATTTGCGCCGGATTAAGGGGCTCAAGCTGGAAGGTGGGATAATAACGGCTGCCGTCGGTCCGGCGCAAATCTTCGGTGTGTCAAAGCCCTCGGGAAAATCACTAATTCCCTCCTGCGGAGAACCGGTGACCCGACCGAGAGCACGCGGGGAATGAGGCGAGCGAGGACGACAGATGCCCAAAGCAAACAGGGTGCGAAGCGTGTGTGCCGAGGAACACTTGAGCGCGCAAATGTCTCGCGAGGAGCCTTGCTCGAGCTAGACAGCTTCTCGTCGGTAAACAAACGATGATCGACGACACGCCTGAGTCAGTGAAACGGGCCGGGGCTTAGAGCCAAGAGCGCGCTACAAGACCGCCGCGGCCCTCTCTATCCCGCATTATCCGCCACTCTCCCGGGAGCTGGCCTACATCCTGACGACTCTTCCACGTGGAGAACCGTCGTATTCCTTCGCCTCAAACAAAAGCATGTCGTCGCGAGAAGAAGGGCGCGTGCAATCATTTCGCGTGCGCCCAACTCCACTTACACTAATTAAGGTCATTCTCGATGTTTCTTGAGAGAAGTTGACCAACCTGAAGTACGCAATGGGGCGCCTCTGGTGACGTCCGGCAAAGGTGACGGAGTGGATGGCTGTCAGAACGCGCTTCGTAGAATGTCATCCTAATTAGTAGTCCGAAGGAGAGCGGGCCCGGCGGAAAGCTCCGGTCCGACCCCGCCGCTCAGACCCTTCGACCGACACTTTCACGAGCAGCGGCGTTATTTTCTGCGGACTCGCGTATGCTCGTCGGAGCCCATGTATCATCGGCCCTCTCGAGCCCGCTCCCTCAAAGTGGCCCGGTCAGATTAATCAATGGGAAAGCTTCGACGTCTTAAGCCCCGAGGCAGTCAACCGACCGTGAAATGGAGTTCTTGCTTGGTCAGCTGTGGGCACGTCAACCCGCGTTTTGGTTGTTCCCGGCTGTCGGTCGAAGGGCGGAGGGAACGAAGGAGCGCGGAAGGGCGAAAGGGCGGGTGGACTGAGTTATGTTTCTTAAGATTCTCAAATGACACATGACAATGACACAGTTGGACCATCGTGAAGTTGAGTTGAGTGAAGCGGAACATACTTGTTTAGAATAATTGAACTGTTTTAGGCACTGGCAGCTTAAGAACCTCAAGGCGTGGCCAATTACGTTTTCGCATCTCGGTTCGAAATTCGATATTTTGCGTGCTTGATCAACTAGTGCAGTAATGCAGCGGAACAAGCTGCCTTTCTTAATCTGGCAGTGACTACAGTCGTTGATCACTTGCTGCGCCAGTAAGCAAACTTAAATTCTCTTCATCGATCCAATACTTTCCTCTATAAATGCATATTTTTTGCAGGTATTTTAAAAAATTGAATAAATCAAATTATTTTTGGAAACAAAATTATTTATTTTAAATCATATTAATTTGATTTAATTCGCTATCGCTAGGAAATACTGACTTGTTTACCCGTAGATCTATTTTTCAAAACGGCTGATCGATTGATCAATTCGCTCGGTCCCTGATAACTACGAGGAAAAGTCAATTACTTTAAATGTGAAGTACAGTTTAATTAACAACTTTTCATTGATTCAATCCCCACCATACTAGAACAAAACAGCTTCATTTTATTAGTTGGTTAAAAAGCTTTATTTGATTTTTTTTGCGTTCCTACTTGATGCAATAGGACACTATTTTCTTCTTTTCTTTTGCGTTCTGATTTTGTTACAATAGGACGTTACGTAGCGGACGAACAAAGTGAAAATCAAGCTCAACGCTCCAGTGTTCGCAGAAGACCAGTTCTTTTTGCTCGTGTCCAGCCTTATATAAATCTTATATGCTAGAAAAGATGATTCTTTAAATACAAAAGAAATGCGCATAAAAAAAACTTCAAATGATAGACAAACGGTAAATAAAAATATTTCCTGGGTTATTTTTGCGGGAAAAGTTTGACTTAAATCATCATAGTAAAACCGGTTCGATTTAAGTAATGCTTTAAATCGCAAGTTAAATCATATTCATTTTTATTATCAACCCTACCTACAACTAAGTGAAACATTTCGGAAACTAAACCTGGGTTTTACGCTCTTTTTTATCCCCCCGCCGAGAGTCTAACCCTTAATTCACACACTTGCGTCGAGTCCGACCGAGTGCGAGTGTTGCTATGGGAACAACTGCCTTTTTACTCCGTTTTGTTGGAGCCGACGCCATAGCAACCCTCGCACTCGGTCGGACTCAACGCAACTGTGCGAATCAAGGGTTAGACTCTTGGCGAAGCGTGCGTAAACGAGCGTCTATAGATTCAGTTCTTCGGAGCGGGCTGTTTACGCCTCGACACGTCGCTCTACGACTTTTACGCATTGCAGCTCCAACCTCCCTAAAATACAGGGGTGCTGCCGCTGAGCGCAGCCATTGCAAAGCGTCAGTGCACGCGCACAGTTCGAACCCTGCGTGACTTTCGGCACTAAGACACGCTTTTGTTCTCTTTCCATCGCAGTTAGCCCAGCTGTTGCCCCTCGAAGAGAGCTTCCTTCTCCTCTTCCGTTTCGACAACCCCTTGGAGTCAAGCGTCGAGTTCATGAAGGTGAGTCGCCAGTCTTAGCATATAGGTTGCTCTGCACGCGCTTGGTTATTCAGGTGCCGTCACTGTATACACTGAATACATATACAGGGTGATTCAAGAAGAGGCCAGGCTCTTTAATTCGACCGCAAAATTCGGTTTCTTAACCTATCGCGCTACGATTTTGTGCAGCGTTGCCCACAAATAATGCATTATATTTTTTTGTAAAATTTGCAAAGAGCGAATTTATTTGAGGAAAAAGTAAAGAAAGAAAAAGGTTTAGCTCCTATGAAAACGCAGCGACGCCACCGGTCAAACAACACGGCGCCGTTTCGCACGGGAGACAAGAGATGGCGCGAGCGGTCGCGATGCCAACTGCCGCCAACGAACGAGCCTACGGCGACGAGAGCCGGCGTCTTTAGCAGACGATCTTTTCGACTCAAAAGCGGCGCGAGCTTTTCTTATATCAGTTGCCAAGGCATTATTTTATCATCCTTACTTAGAAAACATATTGAATGGACACTTAATCGATTAGAAAAATTGTTTGTCGGGATATTTTTACTGTTTTTTTTCGGGGTACGATGTCGTCTGCTTTGCAGTTCCTTGTTGTTACCGCGCCTGTTTTTGTTTCTGCGATTGTCGCCGCCTGCGGAACGCGCTCCGCTTTTAAGTCGAAAAGGTCGTCTGCTAAAGACGCTGGCTCTCGGCGCCGTATGCTCGTTCGTTGGCGGCGTTCGTTGCGCGATCTCTTGTCTCCCGTGCGAAACGGCGCCGTGTTGTTTGAAGACCGGTGGCGTCGCTGCGTTTCCATAGGAGCTAAGCCTTTTTCTTTCTTTACTTTTTCCTCGGGTAAGTTCTCTCTTTGCAAATTTTACCAAAAAAATGCACCATCTGTGGGCAACGCTGCACAAAGTCGTAGCGCGATAGGTTAAGAAACCGAATTTTGCGGTCGATTTAAAGAGCCTGGCCTCTCCTTGAATCACCCAGTAGTATTCTAGACTGAACCGTCGTTTGATATCATTACTGTAGTCCCGATGTTACTCCAGAAACCGCCGCGGTGGCTCCTAGGCAAATCGCCTGCTTACGAACCACAGTTGGCGGGTTCGGATCCCGGACGAGGAGCCTGAAATACGACGCAGGCTTATTGCGCATAAGGCGCCGTGTAACCGATACTTCGGTTACACGTCAAAAGATCCTATGTGGTAGAACCCCAGTCCTTCGCTAGGGCGTGCCGGATGCCCTTCGTTGGTTTGGCGCGTAAAACCCCCAAATGTTTATGTTACTCCAAAATGGACGCGCTTCGTCATTGAGATAATATTACTGAAAAGACTTAATCACTCTAGATTCAAGTAAGACTCAAAGAAAATTCCCCAACATCTTAAAAATCACAAGCTGGTATATTGTAGTCAACAAATATTTTATCGTTGCGCGTGAACAAGTAAATATCCTCGGCAATTAGGAACTCATCGTGATGAATAATCGCGCACGGATAATACAGTATATGTATTTTTAGAGGTTACATAAAATGCGGATCTGGAAACAGAAATACATTAACCTTTACTATCTCCCGAAAAACAGCAAGCGCGATACCAAAATAAGCAAATACTGCAAGAAAACTTAGTTTGGTGGTGCCGATATTTCCATAGTTAAATCAAGGTTGTGATATTTGACGGGCATCTAATATGATAGAGGGCAGCGGCGTAGACTTTCCATTTTCCCGGGGGGGGGGGGGGGGGGGGGGGTGCTGCGCGTTACTTTCTAGCCAGAACTGGAGATTGAAGCTAACGAAAGCAGGCTGGGATTCCATTTCCCATGTATTTTGTCAATAAAGGCAACGTGGGCGTTATTTTATTTACATGCCACTACTAGAAGCTCGTTACATGGCACGTAAACAGCGTCTCAGTAAGGATCATGGCCCGGGCCCGGGGGGGGGGGGGGGTGCAGAGACCCCTCGGATCTCACCAGGGGGGCACAAGCCCCGATGCACCCCCCCCCGTAAATAACTGGGGAATTACAACGAGAAAAACTGCAAGTTTGATTCCTTATCAGATTTCCGAAATTCGTCAAAATCAAGGCCCCTAAAAACTAGGAGTTTCCATGACAGGCTTCACACTCCACCGAATTTATTGAAACTGGTGTAAGGATTAAAAGGATGTGCTTATTTTAAGTTAAGACGGCAAGTGAAGAACCATATTTTTTATCCTCTGGTGTTTTTATTGTTTCATTGTCGTGCAATTTTATTTATGAATACTCTAGTTAATAATAAGCATGCTCAGTTTCACGAATATTAGTCGACCATGATATAGGAAGACCACGACTTTTTTTCTTCTTGTTTATGCTCAGGGAGAAACGTTTTGAATACACGACAAGCTCAAAGATTAAGAACTGATAGTTAAATAATTTCAAAACTTTGTGACATAAAAAGAAGCGAACGAAGCCGTAATCTTAAAATCCTAATGCACACGTCAACAAAACGCACATTTCAAAAACAAAAATGCTATATTCTCAGCTGTTGTTAGTGCTTCGCCTCTTTTCAACGTATTTATGGCGCTTCTCATATCAGTGGCCAACACATATTACAGAATCAAATCTAACACAGATCACCGTTATCGAGCGCCGACCCTTTCGTATTATAGAGTATAGGCGGACAACATACATTAAAAAATGAAAGTAAACATTATCGATCCGACTGGCTCTCAGGGTTGGGCTGCGATTTAGAATGTCTCCAGTACTAGAAGTGAAGATGATGATGGGAGTCACAGGATACGGGTCGCGCCGCGTTGTAAACAATTTAGCAACGACCTCTCGTGAGCAGAAAATGCCAGGAGAGGGCTCTTCTATGCCAGAAACGACGGAGCTGCCTGATTTTTCCAGCATTAAACGTTTTAAAACGTTCCAGCATTAAACGCCACAGGACGTCGAATTTGTTACCACCCCAAATGTGAAAAAAAGGCGTGCGGCGGTGCAATATTCAGCAAACAATGGCGGCGGCGTCTGGGTAATGTCGAAGGCCCATTTTTCCCCTAAGGCACGATGCCCCGAGAAACACTTTCCCCAGATCGGAGTGTGCCGGCTGACTAAGTGCTTCTTCCGCTGGACATTCCGAAGTCTGTCGGGGCCTGCCGGAGACAGGAAATCCCGCCCGTCGGAACCATTTAGGGCAGGCCTTGTCGGATCTCTGCGTGGGCGGATGAGTGTGCGTGCGCGGGCACACTGCGTCCACTGATGAGAGGCCGCCTACTGGCGTTATTAATCAGTCGAGGGACACTCGGCTTTGGGGCAGCATCTCCTGCTCTGGGCTTCACGCCGCTTTCGACGAGGCATATATGTGTACTTTATGCGAGCAACTAATATGTAGTGAACGCGAACGTAAAAAAACGGCAATGTGCGGCAAGTCCCAATTATCTCGTTAGCACTGTGCAGCCTATCAGATCGCGGCCTTACTCGGTAAACACAATCGCGGACCAATCCCGATGCGAGAAATTCATCATCATTAGGCCAAGCCCGGTCGCTCGTAGAGGGACTACGAAGTGATTTTGGGTGCGAATTGGGCGAACTGTGCGCTGTGTGTCTTCTCCCGTTAGGATGTCTGCCGACTTGATTGTAACGCGTCCATCGCGTCTTTGATAAGCATTCATTACCATTCCAATTTTATAGAGCGTTCATACACAAAGGCCGGACGACCGCGTGCGGCGTCCGGCGTTCGAAAGCGTTCGAAGAGTGAGTAGAGACAAAGGAAGCTAGATTTAGGTCTACACTTTCAAGAAAAAAGGGTGTAAATGGGTGTATTGTTACACCCTTTGTCCCATATAATACACCCCAAAACTTCATTTCGACGTAGAGAGCCCTATAGTCGAACAGACGGCCCCAAATTTTACGAGGGGCTTTATAACGGTGCGATATAACTTATTAAATAGCTAAAGTACGTATCAAAGACCACATAAAGAAAACACCGAGTTTTTACAGTAGGGCCAAGAAAACCCTGATTATTTTTTTTGTAGTCAGTAAAACGTACATTAGCTATTTTAATAAGTTGTACCACACGGCAATCAAGCCCCTCGTAAAATTTCGGGCCGTCTGTTCGACTGTAGGGCGCTGTACGTCGAATCGAAGTTATGGTGTGTATTATATGGGACAAAAGCTGTAACGATAGACCCTTTTACACCCTTTTTCTTGAGAGTGTACCCACTAATCATACCATCCAGAGCTCGGCGTTCTGAAGTCCCTCTCGCCTCCTCTCTCTCTCTCTCTCTCTCTCTCTCAATTGCGCTGTGCGTTCGATATTGCGGGAGTCTGCTCTGAAAGACGCCACGCACTGTTGTGCTAACATAAAACAAAACCACTGTCAACATATATACATAGCGGAAATTGTAGAGGCGTTCAGTTGTCATGACACCAATAAATAATGGCGTTCCCGTGAGCATAAATCATTGAGGAGAACCCCTGACTCGCAAAATCAATAAAAAAAAATTAAAAGAAAACGTTCTCATTTGTCGCGGCTGACGGTGGCAATAAACGGAGTTTCAGAAAAAATCGTTCGTTCGGTTGACACTGAAGGTTTCATCGGACTCACTCTATCTGTCTGTCCGAAGGTGCGCATTGCAAAATGTTGAGTTTATCTCATAAACGTGAACGCCCCATTGCTCTATTTTTTTCTCTTTTCCTTTTAAGTTACGCAATAAAGGAATAATTAAAAAAGGGATAAGGAGAACACAACAACGATCACGGTCGGTAACAGCTTAACGGACTTCCCTCTCCAAAGAAGCAAGACAGAGGAGACTGGCAATTGATTATAATTATAAAAAGATCCATAGAGTACTCACACCTCCATTTGTTATGTATCCACCCGGCGAGCTTGGGTTATGCACATAATTTGGGCACTCATGTTCTTTCATTTTTTTTTAATCCTTGTCGCACAGCTCTTTTTCCTATGTTGATACATATTTTATAGTCTCAAACATTCCGCAAGCTCAATGGAAGAAAAGTAATCCCTAGATTTCTAGATCATACAATATGATCTAATTTTCTGCAAAGACTAAGGTCCCATTTGGGGTTGATAGCCTGGCGCAGAAGTACGTGACTGAATCTTTATTTTATTGATTGTTACGGTGGTCGTGCATAACGCTAATTTAAAGTGTTTCTATGGGCGAACGAATACCTTCCAATTTCTTCACTGCATACTAACGTATACCTTCATTTTATATTTCAAAATGGCTCATCAAGCTCACCCTCGGGAGCCTTCCATCAGAGCTCTGAGAAAAAGAAATAACTGATAGAACACTATTCGATCAAAACTGCATGTGACGGAGATTTTCCAAAATGGGCAAGGAAAACAAACTTGTCAGGCAAGTTGCGACAGCCAAAGTTGTTCAAGAAAACAAATTTTTTAGTAGAACATCAGCTTCCATTCAGAACATTTTATATGCGCGAAAGAGCCTATTCATTGTTGCTAACAATCGAAACACCAACGAACGCTGAAATTGACCTTCAACTTAAAATGATCCGATGTAGCCTTGTAACGATTGGGACGGTCATAAACAGAACTCGTGTCGGCACAAACGGCATTTTATCGATTCCATTTGGAACCTCTGGAAAAGGTTTGTCGGGTAGCTCTATCATACTTTGCCATCAAAGTGCCATTAGCTGCATTCGCCGCAACGCTGATGAATCGCGCGCGTTTGTGTGCCGCCTAGTCAAAACGACAGAACGGCCGGCTCCTCTAAACAAACCGCGGCAAATGAAGGTGCGCGTGTCCCATTTGCCACCTCCTTCCTTCCTCCGAGCATTGTGACAGTTGAAAGGTCATAAGCCACATAATCAATTCTCGAGCTGATGTCCCATCTCCATATTCTGTTCTATTCATTCGTAGTCCGCGTCTGCGGCGCGAGTCCCGCGACGCCATTGGAAATATACTAGGAATGTCGTCGCCTCAAACGGCAACCCGAACGTCTCCCGGGCGCTGCGATACGAGCTCAGAATACATCGCACTCGGCGCCCCCAGCACCGATAACTGCCCAGTGCCGGCCTACGTCGTATGCTACTTTGCAAATTACCCGAAACAAGAGTCAGAGTCGACAAAAAACAATTATAAAGTACCTAAAAGTATGCCACCGCGTAGCAGCCAACAGCGTCACTAAGGCGTTTACGACCCGTGGTACCCAAGACACGCTCGCGGCCAAGACCCTCGTCCTGGCGTGCGCGGCGGCGGCCATGCAGCACGAATCGATAAGAAGCCCTAAACGGGACGTAAATCTAGCGAGGCGAGTTACGCGCATTTGGCGTAGACAAGGCACGATCCGATAGCTCGGCGCCCGTGACCCAGCCCGTCGGCGTACTCCACACACCTGGACGGTCGTCCGGCGTTTTAGGGAGGGCTTTACGAGTACACCCGACTCGGAGATTAGGGTCTATGGGAGAAGCCCGTTTCCGGAGCGGCCTTTTAGGAGCTGGCGACCTACGCTGCTCGAAAGGAGGGAGCTGCGCCAGCTGCTTCTGCGGAGGTGCGAAAGCATGCACTTGGCTCCATCTTCGAGAGATTGGAGCAGCGTTGCGGGGTGCGGGGGAAGCTTCGGGTCTTGCGCGAGTGCTCACGCACATCGCGCAGCGCCACGCTTGCTTTCCCTCCTGGGCCTTCGATGGCGCAGCCACGAGACTTCAGGGATAAGTTGGTGTTCCTGTGGCCCCCAAGCGGAAAGAGTTCTATACACCGTGCACTTTTTTGTGGCTAAAAACGCCAAATGTGCGTGGACGGTTTATCTTCTACTTTCGCGGCATTTCTTATACAAAAATGTCCACTCTTCGGAAATAGCAATAGCTATAGGCGTACTTCTCGGGAAGAATGCATGCAGAAGATTGCGCAATCGCTTGGGAAGCAGAGATGCATTTGAAGAAAGTTATCGTGACCTTCGGCACTCTTCTTCGGCCCCTCAGTTGTCTTTTGGCTACGAAACAAATACAAACTGTAGTTGAAAATTAGGTTCGATGCAAACGAAATTTAAAATTCGATCCAGTTCAGTTAAACGGTAATGTCTTGCCAGTGCAAGGTGCTTTTCGCACGAGTGTCCTCGTGTTTCAGATCCTCCGCTCGCTCTCCGGTAGAATAGAATTTGACACGTTGATGAGTATGGCGCCCATTTTTTATGCTTTCCAATATTCCAAACGATCAACGGTAAGTTCGACATTTGAGACATCAAATCATGCGCAGCTCTTAATCGCGGCCGACGACAACAAAAAAAAAGGAAAAAAAAACGCCGAAGACATTTTAGATTGTTTGCGTGCAGAAATGCGAAAGCATTATAGTCCCGCGGGTGAAATGTTTTCGACTAATGTTTCTACACGTATTAAAGTTGTTTCTGCCAGTATTGTATTCGGTGTGTGTGTATTCGGTGCACACGGCTGCCCGGCGGTGATATCACGCTCCCCACTGCGCAGGCGCGGCGCCCTCGTCGTCTTCACGGCTTCCGTGACGAAGCATTTGCGTTGCTGTGCTTTTCTTTGTGTTTTATTTCTGAGGCGCGTCCGCTTTGATCTTGACCGGCGCATGCTTGATGACGTATTTTTATGGCCATCTTTCGGGCACAACGCCGACGCCTTTTCGCGTAATGGGACATATAAAGGTTTTGCCTTAATAAACGAAGTTTCAGAAAAACCTGTCTCCGATCGAGAAGGGTACACAAATCGTCGCGTGCCCTTTAGGAAATTCACAATCCGCTTGAAAACCGTTCACAAACGTGTCGTCGCGTGTTTAGCTTCAAAGAGGAAACGAAACATTCGCATTAAAATACGGCACCCAGAAAGAAAACATGACACAAACTTCAGATGGCGATAACGTCAAATCGATCGCGTGTTCTTCGTTATTCGCGTCCTCGTGGGCGTCAGTGTCGCCGCCGCAGTCTGCCGTCGTTTCACAACAATGCAGCGGCGAATAAGGGAACGTGGTCTCTCTCCGGACCTGTCAGCAGTTTGCCGATAGCTGTGTTTGGACTGACATTGCTCAGCCTTCCATGCTTCTTCTTTAAGCCGCACCATGATGCAGAATTGCTGCTGCCTCCTCGACAAATCTACTACTGGCACACCCACACTCGGCAGAGACGACCAAATGAAACAATCATCTACGTCCGTTACGTGAGCGTTTCTCCGGCAAACACAAAAAGAGTACGCTACGCAAAAGAAAATCGGCTCCTCTTCATTCTCTCTTTTTTTTTTGCGCTTTGCTTAAACAGGGTATTGACGGGCACCAGCAATCTCTACCGCTTAAGTTATAAGTTCCCCAAATGTGGACTTTTTTTTTTCCGTCCCGCAAGTAGTTTTTATGGCAGCTTCTCAATTCTAAGAATAAAAAAACGGCGATCGCATGTTCGTGCTGACAATGCCACGTTTTGTACAATGTAACACCTTCTTATTTCTTTTCTTTAATCGCTCCCACCGTTAGCATTTCAAGCTCCCCATCTGCCCGTACTCTTTTACTTTTCTTTCGTAAGAAAAGAACCGCATCACGGACGAATAATTTAGCGAATTTTCAAACCAGAGACGCGGCAGCTGTCATGTGCAGAACCTTCAAAATTTTCTTCGTTCGGGTCGTAAAGAATTGGAAAGAAGAACGAAAGAAGGAGGGGGAGGGGGAAGAAGGAGGGGGGGGGTACAACCTTTAAATGGTTCCCTGTTACAGCCGTTTTGTGGTTTTCTCTCGTTATCTTTCCCGCTATTACGTCGGCTTCCTCGGGGAAATGGTCCGGGGCAAGTGGAGAGAGACAGAGAGGCCGGATTGAAGAGCCGGGAACGAAACGCTTCTCTTGTGATCGAAGTTTCTTCAAGTACATCATCCACCTCTGGTTTAATTGATTCTGGGAGAAACGACCAGTGCCGAATTTGTCGGAACGCACACCCCAGCTCGAGAGAGCGACGAAGCGAAGGACTCGTTCCGGGGGAGAGCGCGCTGTATCCGAGGTATGCGGTGCGTGTACGAGAACGACTCCAGTGCATTGAGCCAATCTGCCAACAAGGGCGGAAAAATTAAGGGTCGACTCGGAAGACGTGTGCCCGAATCGCAGACCCGTCAGAAACTCTCCGGCTGCTTTTTTTGTTTTTACCCTCGGTCCTTCGCTTTCTTCGCTGCATTATCATGGAACATCACGCGGCGCCCGGTTGAAAGCGCTGACTCGTCGATGGAATAACAAAGTTTTCCTCCCACTCCGCCAATCTCCAGAGCGGAAGACCGAACAATTCGACCACCGCAAAAGCGCCCGCCCCATAGAGCGCATCAGCCTACCTGCGCAGCAAAACGCAGCGCGTTTTTTTCTGCCTTTTTTTTTTTGCGTGTCATCTCGATTTTTAAGAGGCCCTTAAAGAAAACTCTTTTTTTATAAGACACGCGGCCTGATACCTTCTTATATAGTTGTTTTGTTTTTTTATGGGTTGGAAATATGTTTTTTGGGAAAGCGGCAATTGGAAATAAAGAAACGATTCCTTTGGGATAAGGTTATCGATCGCGGAGGACGTGAAGGTACGAGTGTGACTCGATAATTAGCGTACTAATTACGTGAAATTAGCTCATTAACAATTTGGATATTCGCCCGCCTCACATTCCACTCAGCGCATCGTCAAAAGAGGACAGAGCAGTTGTTATCTTTTCCGAAAACTAAATTCTTTGCCGCGCTATATGCAGTGGCAAACCACTAAGAGGTAACAAAAAGTGCTAATGTCCAAAGCCCCGTATCCGAGGAAACATTAGAGCATGACGTGCCATGTCGGCAAGCTCACGAAACGGAGAAATCACGCCGCCGCCAGATCGGCTCAGAATCTGGAAGTGAAGAAGTCCCTACTAGAGCAAATTTATTTGGGCAATTTAATATGTCGCAATGTCATAACACATGCTGGGAAAGACTACTCGAATTCTGTGGTATAAATGCCTGGAACTCCCGGCCTCGAAGTTGGCATAATTTTAGCCAAGCACTAAAGCGCTACATGTTTCTTTCTTAAGCCACCTTCACCCTCATAACCATGGTCTCGGTTTCGTGAAATTAGTATGGCTCCTATAATTGTATAAGTCTTATGTTGGTGTTCTGTTGTTTTATTGTTTGTTTGTTTGGTTTTTGTAGTATTTTCGTTTAGATCTTTAATAACCTCCGCTACACCTCGGATGCCTTATTTTAATGGACTTAAACTCGCCATATGGCTGTGCGTCCACCTGCTATTTCAGCAACATGTATTCTTGCTGATAAAACGATTTGAGTTCAATTGAACTGAATTGCTCCCCACTCGCTTGTGATCTTTTATTCGGGACGCAGACCTTCCTCGCTCATATGTGTCGTGCGTCTGTCTCAGGACTTTGACAACTTAAATGCTGTACTCAATAGCGCGGAACAGACTTTTATCATGGCTGAATTCTAACAACCGCCCTGACCTATTTTGGCGACGGATGCCAAATCTCAAATTAAGATGGGCGGACTGAGACAAATATTTAGGGAAAAAACGTTAATTAGTTCATTTTAGGTAATTAAGCTGCTTTTAGCTAGACGGACTAGGTAATTAAATGAGATAATTGAGACTAATAATTAAAAAGGTTAATTAGTGAATTTAGGCAATTAAGCTTCTTTTAGCTAGGTAGGCTAGTTAATTAAGATAAATATTTCAAAAAGTATATTAGTAAATTTTACGTAATTAAGCTACAAATTGTCGCGTCACTCACCCTTGCGTCCGCCGCGGCCGATAACGTTACCCCGCAGGAATAACTGTGCTATTTCAATGGCCGGTTTGTCTGTTTATATTATTATGGTACTCTAAAAAAATGAAACACCCAAAGATCTGTTTGGTTACAAAAGCATACAGTCAAGGCTCAAGATGCCAGGATGCTGCTGTTGTGGTGCTGTTATCCTTGTCCTTGTAATTTTTACAAAAAGTGCTTCCCGCAACAACAACAAAAAATATATAAAATAATATTATTAATAAATAAATAATAATATAAAAATAATAAATCGCCATTGGAATTTTAATAAATTCAACGTCATGATGTTTCTATGAAAACCATCTGGTTCTGATGGGCGTGTTGTTTTCTCTTGCTCAAGCAACCGAAGCACTTTTGACAGTTGCTTCAAAAAAAGATCGAGGTACACCTAAGCATTCCTTATGAGTTGTAAATGCGAAAGCATGCAAGCCACTGGTCCGCTCCCTTTTTCGCCTGCTGCGTACTTTTCGTCGCCGGTCAGCGCGTGTGCTCCCCTGGGCACGGTGACCTTGGACGCTCCGTGTTAACGCAGCGCCATAGGGTGAGCGGTCGTGGAAACTGACGAGCGCAGCGGCCAATGGGAGCCCCTTCGACGCGCGCCAGCCAATAGAACCGAAGGGAACTGGGTGCCGTTGTCGGGCGAAAGCATGCAAGCCACTCGTCCGCTCCCTTTTTCGTCTGCTGCGTACTTTTCGTCGCCGGTCAGCGCGTGTGCTCCCCTGGGCACGGTGACCTTGGACGCTCCTTGTTAACGCTGCGCTGATGGACACGCAGCGCCATAGGGTGAGTGGTCGTGGAAACTGACGAGCGCAGCGGCCAATGGGAGCCCCTTCGACGCGCGCCAGCCAATAGAACCGAAGGAAACTAGGTGCCGTTTTCGGGCTTCAAACTGATGACGTCAGCTCGCTCCATGAGACAGTTAATGCTTTCGCATTAATACACCGCAAGGAGATCGCACTGTTCGAAGCGCATTCGCTCGTTTGGTTTCTCTATTGGCTGCTTAAAATCTCTGGAGGTAAAAAAATATGTCCAAAAATTAACGTTTTCAAAATAACCGAATATTTATGCCACAAAAGTCAATTGAAGTTTGACGTCCTCGCCACTGAGAATGCGTCAAGAATTACAATTTGTGGATTTTCGCTTGGGACGACGAGACATCAAGGAACCCTTAATGTCTGTTAGACTGCCTCGACGTCATCAAGATCATCGGGCGGGCTACTTGGTTGTACATATTGAGATATTAAAGCGCAAAACGACAACAAAGAAAATACAAAGGAGACCGAGAAAAATTGGTGTGTTTATGTTCATACAGCCGGAAGTTAGTCTGCCTCAGTGGGTGTCTGGTGTCTTAGCTGTAAATGAGCAATTTAGCCAGTGCGGTACAACCACTATCCTGAGGTCTCTAACGTGCACACCGAAATGGAGCACGTCGATCATCCTTCTGCCACTCCAAACACCGCAGATCGCCACACTATTTCGTGTGAGTCACCCTCGCTCATCATGTCTCAAGTGGCGCCTAGCCTTACAGCCTCTAAGTCAACAACCCCCCCCCCCTGGCCCGGACAGCAAAGACGGCGATGCTGACGACGATAATGTAGGCTGGCAAATGACGTGCTACCGCAATCAGAGGCCGCAGCAGCAGCGGCACTTCTTCGGTGCAGCGCTCTCGCCCTTGTCTTCATCATACCACCCAGACCCTGCCACCGATGAAAGACCCAAATTTGTGATCGTATTCCGCTCCCGGGACAGGTATGACCTCACTCGTATATTCCTGCCTGCACGATGCAGCGCGGTTTCTATGCCACATTAGGCTTACATTCCTCAGCCTGTGACACGAAAGACACGCCGTAGTTCCGAATAGCTAAAGCCACCAACACCATCTACGTTACGGTACGAAATCTCATGCACGCTGACCAGCTCCTCGCTATGCGCACACCCTCACTGTCCACGACCGGGCAGTTGACGTTGTGGCTCACGAAGCCATGACCGGCGACACCACCCGTGGCGTTGTGCACGGCATCAGCCCAGAAGACACCTCCGAAACGTTGCTCCGAGCCCTCCGAAGCAACTCACACGCAATAACTAATGTCAGGCCGCTCGGTAAGAACGGACTAGCCTTGATAACGTTTCAGGAACATCGACCCCCGAGAACTATGCTGTATTACGACGTAACCATCAACGTTACGCCCTACTCTCTTACAACCCTGGTTTGTCGGCGTTGCCACGGCCTGGGCCACAAAGAGCATGCCTGCACCCGACTGGGGAAATCTTTTTCCTCCAGCCGAACGAACCCCCGCCACCCGAGGTATATTGCCCCAAGTACAACGACGTGGCTGACCTCCAGCTGGCAACCAACCCTTCACCGAATGACAACTTGATGCGGCCATCTCCCAATGTCCCCTCCGAAGCGTGCCCGTCCCCGACGGGATCACCACGCCGATGCTGCGTAATGCACCCCGAATCGCCCGGGAAGCCAACCTCTGTTGGTTTAACTAAATCTGACCACACAGGGCTGCTCTCTGACGGCTGGAAGACCTCCTGGGTAACACCGATTCCCAAGCCAGGCAAGCCGCCGACAGACCCTAAGAACGTGCGGCCCATATCGCTCACATCTATCATGGGCAAGCTCATGGAGCGTATGGTCCTCGCCCGCAATCCGTGGCAGCCGGAACAGCTCAAGATACTCCACCCCACACAAACGGAATTTCGTAAGAATCTCAGTATACACGACAGCCAGGCAATGATTTACAAAGATGTCGTCGACCGCCACGTCAATAGCACACAGCTGCGCGCTTTTTGTCACAATGGATATTCGAAAAGCATTTGACTCCGTTCCCATGCATCGATCGTCTCCGCCATGTACGAGCAAGGCCTCGACGGCAAACAGCTCGATTTTGTGCGCTCCTGGGTATTACCACGAGGCTGAACCACGTCGGCGTATCCCAAGGCGCGATAATCTACCCGACGCTGTTTAACGTCGTCATGGCCCCCTTCTCTGGGCCTTACACGAAATCCCACACCTCCGCGCCTCGGCTTACACCGACATTACTATTTAGACTTCCGACGGCAGCCCCTCCACGCAACGAATCGTGCTCCATCAACAACCATCTGCACCACGTAGGGCTCGCACCATAACCAGAGAAGACCATGTATACTGTCTTCGGCAAAGGACATGCGAACCTCAACCTCGGCCTTACGTTCGACAATCAACCCGTGGGCAAATCACCCAGCATCAAGATCTTGGGTGTCCACTTTAGCTATGGCCCACACGTCACCACAGAATGGGTCAAGGCAATCACCGAAACCTGGAAACAAGGCCTCCACCTATTCCCACGCATCTCGCATCGGCTCGGTGGCGCAGGCGAACGCAGTGCCAAGCTCCTCGTCACCTCAGTCCTCGTATCGAAAGTCGTCTACGCGGCCTGTTTTTATCGCCTCAAGCGCACACATTGGGATAAGCTCAATACCCTCTACAACGAAGCCCGCCGTTGAATCCTCGGACTTCCTCGCATCACGCGCATCGCCTAAGTTCGGAAATGCCTTCAACTCATCAATCTCAAAGACACCCTAGAGAAGCAGATCGAGCTGCATGCCACCCGCCTTCAGGATCCAGCACACACCTCAAGGCCGCGCGGTAGCGCTGCTACCTCGGAGTCGCTGTCTCCATCGACAACGACCTCCCCTCCCCCCCCCCACCCCTCACCAAGCCACCCTGGGAACTGATCGACCTTACACAACACTCCAGTCCACTTCCTCTCAATATGAACCGCAAACGCCATGCGAAGAGACGATAGCATTACGTTTGACAACACCACGCTGAGCTGAACTGTCTTCTTCAGGATTCTTCCAACACTAAAGCTTATACCGACGCGGCCTGCCACAGCTCCGGCGCATCTTCGGTGGCTGCAGTTTTCTCTCGCCCACACCCGACGTCCCTCGATTCCCCCTCAGTGCACGCGACGACCTACAACTCGCCTTCCTCTCAGGAATTTGCCAAGGAACGTGCCAAATACTTTGTGCGTGCTGTGCTCCTCGCTCTCCGGACTCACGAAACCCACGCGCGTGAGGCGCCCGACCTCGCGCCCCGCGACGGCACTCTCACAGTCTATATTGACTCCCAGTACGACGTCCGTACCCTCAAGAAGCAACACTTGACACACAGCCCCACAGTCTCGGGCATCTTCGAGACTGCCCTCGGCCTATACCGAACTACTTCATCCGCACATCTATCCGCTGGATACCAGGGCACGCGGGCATCTGCAGGTAACGAGCGGGCCCACGGAGCCGCGATGGAGAAGCCTCGACCTCCTCCTTCCTCGCAGTCTCCCACTTCCCTCTCGATGCCGACGTCTTCTGGAGACACCGCCTCGCTTCTTCCTGGACCCCGGAGCAGTTTACGATCCCTGAAGGAATCTTCCGGCGAGTGGAAGATTCCTTCAGTGTGGATGTAGGACGTGAGGGCCCCTCCAGTACGGATCCGGCTTACGCCGGATCCGTACTGGAGGGGCCCTCACGTCCTACATGCTTCAATTGTTTGACAATACCCGCAAGCGCAAAACTGATCTCATATTATATTAGCCTGG
The DNA here is from genome assembly GCA_037355805.1 of Ixodes ricinus. Lineage (NCBI taxonomy): Eukaryota > Metazoa > Arthropoda > Arachnida > Ixodida > Ixodidae > Ixodes > Ixodes ricinus. The sequence goes on from JAZHYW010004360.1 coordinate 303,057, forward strand.
AACCCAGGTGACAGCGCTGCAAGGACTTGGAGTCCTTACCCAAGCTTCATCATTTAGCTTGGGACTGCGCAGCATTGGCAGCGCACCGCACCGCAGTCTGGTCCCTTCTGCCCGACGACGAACGACCGACCGACGACAAACGACCAACACCGTCCAGAATAATCAAAGCTTCCGCATCGCCTCCTCTCCCTTCATAAAACATCATCACAGTCGGATCGCGCTAACTCGGCTATTGGGCCCGAGTCCGACCTTCGACGCGCTGATTGAACACGAGCCCCGGTCGAATACTGACGCAGCACTCGTGCCCAATCTCAGGCCTCGATCGATCTGACTGTGATGACGGTGCGATCACGGTGCGGAGGCTTTCTGCTTATCTAGATAATGTACATGCCCCCCCCCCTCCCCTCCCGGGGCGAGTGCGAGCGCCATACACAAATTCTGACCTCCACGACTTTGTGTCGCAAAGCGGGTTAAAAGCTTCGGTATCACCCTCATCCCCTTTCCCCCTTTTTATCCAGGGACTTAGACGCTACGCCAAAGCTGCGACCGCGTCGCAACGAACTTCTGATCCAGGTGTAATCCCTTGGTTAAATAAACGTCTTAACAACAACAACATGCGAAAGTAAATCCCGTTTACATCATTAAAGGGTAAATTAATAAGGGTACTTAGTTCTAAGTAACGCATTACCAAAAATAGATAAAAAAATAATGGAAATCATTTTAAAAAAAGAAAAAGGCACCTAAACACGTAAAACAGAGATGTTGATAAAAATAAACAAAGATGAAGTTCGGGAAGACTATGAACTAAAAAGTCATAGCAGGCCAGAGTTCTTCAAGGCGTGAGACTGAGGTAATATAGTTCTTTTTGTGTCATGGCAATAGACCTTTTGCTAAATTACCCAAGCGCCCAGGAGCATGCAGCGAGTGCAGTTACAAGCGCTTCACGTGCTGGCGTCTGCAACAGTAACTGCTTTAAAGCAAAAGCTTAAAACAAATGGCATCTTGCACCGGCGTTCGTAAACGCTTCATTTTGGTTATTTAGTTCGAATCTTTTATACGGGGAAGGCGATCGCGTGTATACATTCCCAGCATTCTCCTTGATGCTTGAGTAATTTGGCAATACGTCTATTGACGGCGCGCTGACGCAGGCATCCACAATGGACAAAATGATTTGGGCCTCTTACAGCTCGCGAGGCCTCTTAGCCCTGAAACGTTTTAAGATTTTGGTGTGGCTAAACATAGCGGAGCACTTGTAATCACTTGCACGTATTGCTAGGTGGTCCGCTGGTGATCGACTTCAAAGATAGGGCGTGTTCTCTTAGGCGGTCATTGATATATCGTCCTGATTACCCCACGTACACTTTCCCGCAGGCAAACGGTATCTCGTATGCCGCTCCACACTAGCAGTCGACGTATTTCTGTTGCTGATGAACATTATATTCGGCTTGCTGTATCTGGTAATTGTTGATCCTTGGACACAACCGCTATAGTTTGTCCGATGCAGAATATACAACCTGGACTTGATACTTAGTCGCAATCTTCTTTAGGTTGTGAGATATACGATGGATGTATGGCATGCACTGCTGACCGGCGGTTCTTGTCCTTTGCACTCTCTCGTCGCCCGCTTGAAGTAGTTGGGACTCAGCGACGTCAAACAAGATATAACTCGGGTATCTAGACGCCTTGAGACGCTGTAGCTGAGAAAGAAAAGTATCTCCCGCTGAATGTGCACAACACAATTATTAAAGCCGCACTCACTGTGTTTCTCACAATCCCTCTCTTATCGATCTTAGAATGTGCCGAGTCATAATGCAGCAGGCCTTTTTTGGATCTTGGGGAGCATTTCCAGCAAGTGTGATTGTCATAAAACACCAGTTGGAGATCGAAAAAAATTAAGAATGGAGTTTACCGGTGACTCATGAGTTAACTTAAGCCCTCGCCCTTCTTCCAATAAGGTTGATCGTATGCTGTCGTTTATTTGTGCTTCATTATATATAGGTCGTCGTAAAAGGAGAACCCGGTAGTCATCCAAGTACTCAAAAATACGAGATACTTGTCCGGTGAAAAGTGCATTAGCTATTGCCCGATCACATTGAGAAAGGAAAATATCACAGAGGACTGGCGCTACGCATGACCCAATATTCCTTTCTTTTGTAGGTAAGACCTGTCTTCGTACGTGACAACTGTGGCAGAAAGGTAGAATCGCAAAAGTTGTAGAAAGGATTCCACCTGAATTCCACATTCGTCTTGAAAGGACGTAATTCCATTGGCCTCAATAAACTCATTGACAGCTGCAAACAATTTTGTATGTGGAAGAGAATAAAAAAGATGTTCTACATCAAGGGAAAACCTCAAGCGTACTGTTGATGTATTCTGTAGTAGGTGCTGTATAACCTCCTCTGAGTTTGGGATCAGGAATGGATCGGCCAATTTGAGGTTGAATAGGTGTGGCAATAGGAAGCGTGACATCACCCCGTGCCAAGATCCTTTTTCTGTAATCACAACCCGAGATGAATATCCTTTGTGTGTTTTGGCGGAAAAAAACATGTCTAAATTGTCCATCTTGGTAGTCGAAATTAGTTTCTTCATTTCTGTTCGTCTGTTTTGTTCGCCTCCTCCTTTCCTTTATACTCTCCCCACATTCTACCTTGCCCCAACTTGGCTCCTTTGGCAGTTTACTAGAGGGGGGGGGGGGGGCAATAAGAGGATTGTCTTCCCTGCAGAAAACCGAGGTTGTAAGTCGGCCTTTAAGGACTTTTTGTTCTGTCGTCTGCTCCCTCATCAAAACATTTTCCTGTTTGTTTTTCTTTTCTTTTCCTTGCAGATCTGGCGCGAATATGACACGGACGGCAGCGGATATATTGAAGCAGACGAACTGAAAGTAAGTATCTACGAGAAGATTCTCAACAGATAATCTGGGTATCGCGGAATTAGAAGGATAACGAGAATTCTGTGATAAACGCTCAGCACGCAGCTCGCTATCTTGGCCAGACAGGGCTCATTACAACAGGAGACTGCCTACTCTAATATCTGCAATTCTCACGACAAAAAAAAAAAGAGACAATAGCTAAAACTTACAGTACGCGGTGATGAAACGGACATACGTATATATATATCCCTCGTAGCGTGTCGACAGATAACCAACGCGAGACTAGGAACGCGCTTGTTTTGCGAAAGCGCCTGCGATAATTAGCCGGACACCTGTCCGAACAATTCCCAGGTGACGGCTGAAAGTTTCTGCCACGACACCTCGCAGTTTCCCGAGCCGAATTTCCGACGGAATTTGTTTGCGTAACTCGCCATGACGGAAAATGAGAACAGTGTAGGAAAGCGCGCGACCAACTGTGTCCCCACGCAGCTCTTGCATAAACAGTACGCCTTCAAAGCCGAGCTTTTTACAGCGAGGCACGGGAAAAACGACGCTTTTGTATGATGCCCTTCCTTAGGTATTTTTTCGCTTTTAAGCTTACGAAAAACGTGACATATACCCTTTTGTTCAGTGGAGTCGCTATAGTGAATACGTCCGTGGCGTTATCTCGGGCATTTCGTCAAACAGATATGCTGCAAAGCGTAACAAAATATAACATTCTCTCTCTCTCTCTCTTTCTCTCTCTCTCTCTCTCTCTCTCTCTCTCTCTCTCTCTCGTTGCGAAATTTGGTTTCAGAGCATGGAAGTGCAAGGCCCCGAAGACATCGGCTCTTTTACTGTTTATTTCGTTTATTTCGTGTTTTTTTTTTTTTTTTAGTTTATCGGCGCGATGCTGTTTCCCAAATTTTTATTCCATACTGCTGACTCTCATTCTGCCTCATACTCACTATTGTTCAGTCGGATCGGTCCCAATTGCTTCAAAAATTAAGAGCAGCGACTAATCAGACAAATGCGCGAGTCAGAAAGCCCTTTTGTTCTTTACTAATGAGGTGCCTCTCAGCGCCAAGTGACTGCTTTCGTGGTGGTATAAAGCTCTCCCGGTTCCTAATGTCTTTCAAAGATCTTTCGTGTAGTGCATGTACAAAAAAAATTTTTTTCACTGCAAGTAGCTAGCCCACAAAAAGACGTGACATCTTCGTGGAAACATGCCACACGTCGTCTGGGACGCGAGTAACTTCCTGCGCAAGGTTTGCAGGCGAGACAGGCTAATTCCGCTAAAGTCACACCGTTCGTAGAAAAGATGGCCTTTCTTGTATGACGATTCTGACACACTGGTCATGAAAAAAATCTGTCTGCACACATGTTCATGCATGAAACCAACATGCTTCGAAGATTGTCCGCAGATAATTCCGTCATGCATGTGTGATGTATGAGCAGTGCGTCTAGGCCCGCGGGCCTCCAAACGGCAAAAATAAAACTATAATCTGAATACTCTCACCTAATACGCTGGTGCCGTATTGTTGTGTTATCTCGCCCTGAGAGGAGAAAGACCCACAAATCAATGTTGATTTATATTTGGCCAATAGGTCATTATAGATCCGATTTGAATGCTTGACGCAAAAACATGTCACTGACAGAACGAGAACAGCAGGTGGGATCCTTCGGTTGTCCCGCCTCCTGTGCGAGCTTCCTCTATAGACGCTTTGCACACGCGCCAGATTGAGCCGCCATAGCCGACCTTCCCCTGTTTTGCCGAAATGCCGAGCCACTGAAGCGGGCGTTTAGGAGCCTCCACAGGGGCCTATGCTGGGGAGGAGGACACAGTAGCACCTAAAGTCGCAATAACCTGTCCTGCTGTGGCGACGATGACGTGAAGCGAACGTAATAAGAGGGAACAAAAACTGAAGGTCACTTATGGCGGCGCCCATGCACAGCTGCTGCAAAGCGTCTATACCTTCGATAACGCGTCGGCATCTAGTGAGCTTTGAGTGACCACGCGCAGCCAAAGTGAGACCATAGCCTCCTATTTACTGACAAAGCCTGGCAGATCGCCCCGAGAAGCGGCCGCCGAAATGGAAAAGGTGTAGAGGCAGACAACGGATGAGAGGAGAGCCACGTGACTGGGCGCCCCGCTGCGGCGAGACGCCGAAATACACTTCTCCCCAGCGAACAAGTGTGTTTCGGGTCCTCGCCGCTGCAAAAGCTGTGCGCTGACGTCCAGGTGCCCCGAGAAATGGCTTTTTGATGCTCTGTGCTACCGGATTCTCGCGCTCCAAATCTGCGACCGGGCACTCTATGGCTCCGTAGTCAAACTGTCAGGCTTTGTGAGTATAGAGGCTATGGCGAGACGGAGGAGCGCGTGTCGGGCCTCCGAAAGAGACGCCCTACCGCTTCTCATCCTCTGAGTGGCTAGAACGTTTTGTCGATTCTGTTCCAGAACTTCCTCAAGGACCTGCTCCGTGAAGCCAAGAAAGACAGCATCGAAGAAGACAAGCTTATCGAATACACGGACACTCTGGTGAGAATTGACGCTAAGCATATGCATCGTCTACTACAGGTTTTCCCGCTCATTTCAATCCAAACGACGATCAATTTATTCCGAGTGCCTTCCAATTTCATTCAAGCGACATCCAATTCAATCCTAGTGCTACCCAATTTAGTCCCGGCGTCAGTGAATTTAATCCACAATATATACATGTGCTTATTTGTCTTTAGTGGTCACGTTTCGCTTACACTTTTGATAACTAGAGTAATTGTTTATAGAATTAGATTTTGTTTCGGACTAATGATATTTTGATCACTATTTCCATTACTTGGAGTTACTAGTCGCATGATTGACGTAGCTTAATTGACATATTGATTACGTTTTTGGTAACCTCGAGTTCTTAGTGGCGCACTCGACTTTAATTTAGCTGAATTTATGTTTTGTTTACTCTTTCTTTTAGTTCTACTTATTATTGACACAATTCAGATGTTGAAAGTGCAATTGCAGTTTGTGATTACTCTTTTGATTACTTCGCGCTATTATTGATATTTCTGACTTTATTTAAAGTGTTTTTTATTTATTTTTTGTTTTTTTTTAAGTTTTTTATTTAAATTTTTTTAATTTTTTATTTTTTTATTTTTTTTTATTTAAAGTGTTATTTAAAGTATGCTTGCAATTCTAATTACTTCAACCCATTAATAACACGAATTACAAGATAAGAGTTACAGAAACATTTTGGATTACTCCCTCGTATTACTTAGAGGAATTATTGACAAAATATTACTCGGTAGAAGTTCATTTGACCTTTCGATTACTGTTTGGTTGTACATGTATCATCGACACAAATAACTTTATAGGAGCAAAATTTTCATTACTCAGTCGATTACTTTGAAATATAATTGGCAAATTCGACTACACAAAAGTTTAGTTAAGATTTGGAATACTCCTTTGATTACTCCGAGTTACTATAGTCACCCAAATGAATTTAAATTAACTCAATTAAGTTAGTGGTTACTTTTTATCTTTCCCCAATATATTAGTCACATAACTAAGTTTATATAAAAATTATTGACATCTTTATTACTTTGAGCAACTACAGGTTTTTTCCGCTCATAATAATCCAAGTGCCACATTTTTTATTCCGAGTGTACCTGAATTTAATCCACCTGCACGCCAATTTAATCCAAGTGTCAATGAATTTAATCCAAGATGTCAACAATTCAATCCGAATGCCTTTCATTTTAATTCGAGAGTCACTCAATTTAGTCTATTCATATCTGTGAATGAACTATGACTACTAATTATTTTGTTACAACAATTTTAGAGGTCTAAGTTGCTTTCAAGTCATGAAAGACTTTTCATTGTATATGCGCGTTGCGTGACTGGTTTTCGCGTGGATTTAGAGGGATTTCTTAGACCATAATACGTGAGCTCGAGGCTGAATGATAGGGATGTTTTGTCGGTTTTAGAATAGTAACGAAAATTTTCGAAAGGCTTGACAGTGCACCCGTGCTTGAAAAATTTGTATTTCAATTAGGTGTATGCATTCATTGGCATGAACATTTTCATTGCAAATCAAGGTGCTAATTTTCGACTCCATGTATTCCACACTCGAATACGTGAGTTACATGTTCTTGATTTGAAGGACCGACACAATGCACTCGAAATGATTGCGGTCATACGCTACACAATCAACACGGCGAAATATTTGCATTGCTTCTTGCATCGCCGTTTGGAGCATCTACCACCGGTGTTCCCTTAAAGTGGTAGCTTCAGGCCGCGCAAATACGGCTGTGCTATGCTCACTGAGTAAGCTTTCACGCCGGACTTAAGCTTGGAAAACATATCTACAATTGGGTCGAAGAAAGGACTGTATGGCGGTAAGTACTTCAAAGAGTTCCCTGGGACAAAGCGGCCGTCTGCGGCTCGTCGGTGTGCGGGAGAATTATCAAATATAATGACCGCATCCTGGCTAGGGATGTTGCCAAGATCTCCCTCGAAACCACCTCCAGGAATTCGTTGAAATTCAACCAGGACACTTTTTCCCCACTTCACCACAAGAGGATCACCTCAGCAGAGAGGCATGCAAGGGTGTTGATATTAAACCCTCTAATACCTGTAGTTCTCACGACAGCGTCCTTCTCACGTTTTGACCTCTAAACCTCCGACTACGCCAAATATTAGAGTTTGTCTCGTCATCGTGAAGTGAAGTTGAAGCGGGCCGTCCCCCTGCAGCCACGAAGCCTATTCTTTTCTGGCACTTTTTACGTCATCGCGATTTCGGTCAACGGGCTGCAGAGAAAGTTGCTTTGTTGTGTAACCGTGTCCATCCAAAAGTCTGTCAATTGTAGATAGGCTGATTTGGATACCTGGTCCAGCTGCTCTAAGCTCATGTTTGCGTTGCTTCAGCGTGTAGGTTGGGTGTTCATCCACCATAGCTGCAGGATGTGCAGGATGGTGGATGAACACCATAGGGTGTTCATCCACCATCCTGCACAACATCGGAGTAGAATGTCTTCTTTGAGCCTCATCTGGGTTTCGGTCTCATCTCTGACAGTCTTCGCAATTGACCGAGCAGTTTTCACCTTTAATTCTAGTGTTTCATCAAGTTGCTTGATGTTACCGCCTTGTCGCCAGCAGCAAAGCAGCCGCGCCCCATCTTGATCGGATTCCTTTTGGTAGGAATTGCTTAGGTAGGTTTGGATCCTTCTGAGACCGACCTCAACACCTTGCATTAGACAAACTCATTGCCAAGAACGTTCACAAATGCGGGTGATTTGCGTGCAAATCGTCGAACTGCCCCAATCGTGTTTATCTGCATCGGAAAGTTGAGAATTGGCCGACGTCTGAAACCAAGAGGGAGATGCCAGCGAATCGCCTGCAACTGCGGCATGGCGCAAGAATACCGCGAAGTGTTTGCACACGATTTAAAGTAGCAGACGAAGCCCGTTGATGAAACAGCGTCCCGGCGTCCCTTGATGAAGCCATCGGACAGCGCTTCTGGGTTGTCTGCAAACACTTCGTGGTATGCTTGTGTCGTGCCGCGGTTGCAGACGATAATCTCGGCGTCTCCCTCTTGGTTTCAAACGTAGGCCGATTTTCAACTCTCCAAGGCAGATAAAAACGATTGGAGCGTTTTGACGATTTGCACGCAAGTCACCCGCATTTGTGAAGGCTTTTGGCAAGGAGTTTGTCTAATGCAAGGTGTCGAGGTCGGTCTCGGAAGGATCCAAACCTACCTAAACAATCCTACCAAAAGGTATCCGATCAAGATCGGACGCGGCTGCTTTACTGCTGGCGACGAGGTTTCATCTAGCAACTTGATGAAACACTAGGAATTAACGTGAAAACTGCTCGGTCAATTGCGAAGACTGACAGATATGAACCGAAACCCAAAGGAGGCTCAAAGAAGACATTCGACTCCTGTGCAGGATCTGGCAGCTATGGTGGATCAACACCCACCCTACACGCCGAAGCAATTCAAACAAGAGCTTGAAGCAGCTGGACCAGGTATCTAAATCAGCCTATCTACAATTGACAGACTTTTGGATGGACACGGTTACACAACAAAGCAACTTTCTCTACAGCCCGCACTCTAAAAAAAAGGGTGTCATGGGGTACACCCATAGGGGGTGTATGTGCTTGTCACATATACTACACCCTTTGGGGGAACACTTGCACACCCCAAATATGAGAGTACGTGTACACCCGTTGGTGTGGTGCACATGTACTCCTTTTTCTACAGAAATCTCACACGAAGGGAACACAGGTGCACCCCATTCAATGGTGTACGGCTACACCTCTTTCTACACCCAATGAAATGAAAGGGAACACAGATGCACCCCGTTCGAAGGTGCACCATTGCACCGCTTCATAAACCCGCCTCACCCAAAGGGAACACAGATGCACCCCGCTCAATAGTGTACCATTACTCCCCTTTCTACACCTACTGCTCTCAAAGGGAACACAGGAGCACCCCGTTCAATAGTGTACTGTTGCACCTCTTTCTACAACCACTGAATTCGAGGAGAACACAGATGCACACGATTCAAAGGTGCATGGTCACACCACTTTACGCACCCACTTCATAACTAACTTCATAAACCTATTTAAGACATCAAGGAAACCCTTAAAAAACGTATGCGCCCCGGTGATAGCAAAAGGCAGGTAAAAGGACACACGGGATTGTTTTCAAATCTCATAAAAGTTTATTAGACAGCTTATTCCGTAAACAAGTACAAACTTGCAAGCAATCCGTGATATTTGAAGAGGAACGAAGAACCTGTTACACAACTGAGAAGATTACTCAGCAAACAAGAAACGGAAGTGAGTCTTAGGCAGTGTTTATTCTCCAAGCAGCTGGCAGAATTATTTCCACGAAATTCCACCAGCAATCGCCATTCATTCATCGAACGAAGTTTCATCGACAGCTGTACCCGCGAAGTGACGTGTACAGGGGGGACAGGTTGGTTAACATTTTCGTAATGAGCCGCCAGCAGACTGTCGCCACGAAGTGGCGTGAACGGGTGGGCTGAGTCGGTGAGCACGCATTTCAGAGATACACGCGCGACAAAATGTCCCTACCGCCTGCATTTCGCGTAACGAGTGACGATGAAACGTTAGTGTCGATGAAACGTGTCTACAGAACGTGTATCAACGAAAACGTGTTTTCACAAAACGCCAAGAGATTAAGAAAGTCAGTATTCTACCTGCAGTCGTCACATGATTGTAGTCAGCTAATGGCAAGCGACTGCCGATAGAATTTCGGGGAAAATATTCTCCCGGCTGCTAGAAAATAGACATTGCCTAATTCTAGAGGTAATCCGGAACGGAACGGTCAATTGTTGCAAAGAAGTAGGTTGCAGAGCACTTACGATGAAAATACCGGACTCGAAATATGTAATCCGAAATATATGTCGACACGGGCACTGCAGCACAACACAAACACAAAAACGAGAAGAAAGGGGTCCGTGAAGATTCAACACGATGTGGCAGAAGCAGTAATTCGCCGAACCGAACACAACGCATCACATGAATTCCTTGGGCTTTTTTGAAGAAATCGCTTGTTGCGTAGGACGTTTCAAACACTGGAAATCTTGGTACACTCGAATACGTTGTCGCGGACGAAATCTACGGCAGCCCCGCCGGTCGCAGCACAGCACACAAGAAACTAGGCCGGGAGTCAGACATTCCGAGGTCGGGAAAAGCTACTACGTCATCCGTGAAACCTTTACCACATGATCACGCTCCTGCCGTCACCCCCGCCCAGACAGCGGAGTGGAGGGATGAAAAAGCTTGCAGTTCATTGGTCCGGCAACTGCGCACCTTCTTCCATGCTTTCAGCTTAAGAAGAAAAAGAAAAAGAAAATAGCAGCTCCTTCAAGGCCAAAAGGGGGCCCCTCGCAAAGGCTTATCTTCAGGAGCAGCCCAACAATGAACACATTGACAGGACTTGTCACTTATATCCTCTTGAAAGTTCGACCAAAAGTTAATAGTGCAGTGGATGCTACCCGTGGCCTTGGCCTTCAGGCAGGTGCCGTGCTCTGCCTTATCTCTAGCTTGGAGACTGTAGTCACGTGATCCTACCCGGAGACCCGATTGGCCTAAAACAAGCATAGCGTCTACTCTACTGTCAATACCGAGTGTACAGGATACCTCCATACTTCCTAAGAAACTGACCAACCCAAAAAGTGACCCCCAAGAGGGAATCCAAAGACAAGCTGATCGGGTCGCGTGGCTAGCGTGGGGTGCACTGATACACCTAGAGGTTTTTAAGGGAGAGGAGGATGCTCATTGTCGGTGTACAAGTACACTGGCTGGGTAACGCAGGGTGCATCTTTCAGGAAAAGGGTGCATGTGCGCCCGATGCACCTGACTACACCCTTTTTTTCTTAGAGTG